>PVKV010013821.1:0-14559 GCA_004027835.1 Alouatta palliata | reverse complement strand
CATTACCCAATGATGTCTTCAGCCATCATTTGGCTGGCTTGGCAAATTGCCCTTAATCCAACTGGCTGTTTCCCTCATTGATTTCTTGGCCTGGGAATAGTCTTCTATTGTGCTGGACTTAAACACCTGGTTTTAACAACCTGACTGCAGTCTGCAGAACTTACTAAGCTCATTGGCTTTATTATTTTATCTTATCTTGTCCCCATGGTATTATGAACCTGGCTTTGTCTGTCTTTATTAATGTCCTGGCCATACTCACCAAGTCTTAATTTCCTGGCCTAGAAGTCCTTCCCTTACTCACCTGACCATTACTTCTCACCGTTGTCCACCTGTTCTTACTCATGTGGCTTTAACTTGCTGGCCTCAGTCTCTAATCAAGACCTACCCCAGCTGATCTTGCCCATGAGGCCTTATTCAGCTGCCTAACGTATTCCCTGGTTTTATCCAGCACATTTTACATCCCTGGCCAGACCCCATTAGCCTTCCCCACCTATGGGTCTTAATCTCATGCCCCTGACAACTTGGATTAGCCACCTAGTTTTCCCACCTAGTCTTACCAACTGTACGTGACCACATGGGCTCCACACTTGGTTAACACAACTGTCCTTAGCCTTTTAGTTTTATCCACCAGGACTTAAACCACTGGATTTACTTCCCTAGGTTTTTCCCCTGGTCTTATGCCCCTACTTTTATTCTGTAGCTTTACCCCAACTGCGTGCCCACATCCCAGACACCTTGAATTAGCCACCTGGTCTTAAACTCATGGCCTTACCAACATCGATGACCAACATAGCTTACAATCTAGCATCCCCATCTGGGCTTCAGCTTTTATTTTTACTCATATGGCCTTAACCTCCTGGCCTAATTTGCCAGGTGGAGTTAGTCAGTCACCTAGCTCTATACTGGGAGGCCTTAACTTACTGACTTTAGCCACCCAGCCTTTTCAATTGCTTGGTTTCCTGACCAGTCTTAACTTCGCAGATTTCCTAACTTAGATTTACCCACCTGCCTTATGAATCTCCTGGCCTTATACATCTAGCATACTCACCTGCCCTTACCCTACTGGAGTTAATGTCCTCTCCTTACCAACCCAAATCACCCCACTCATCTTACCTCTCAGCCTTACACAGTTGGCCTTAACGATTAATCTCAATGCTCTAGTCTCCCTTCCTCAACCATCCCAACCCTACTGGTCTTAACCTGTGTCATATCCTGTGTCCTAATCCTTGGTTTTCCCTCCTGGCCTTCACTTCCTGGCATTCCCATGACCTTGTTTACCTAGCCATACCCATTAAGCCTTCCCCTGCCTCAGCATCCCCTGAATAGCTGGGATTACAGTCACACACCACAACGCCCGGCTAATTTTGTATTTTTCATAGTGACAGGGTTTCTCCATGTCAGTCAGGCTGGTCTCAAACTCCCAGTCTCAGGTAATCCGCCTGCCTTGGCATCCCAAAGTGCTGGGATTACAGGTGGGAGCCACCACACCCTGCCTAAACACCTGTTTTTAACAGCCTGACTGTATTCAGCAGAACTTCCCAAGCTCATTGGCTTCATCACATCACCTTATCCTCATGGTATTCCTAACTCGGCATTATCTATCTGGCTTTGTTAACCCCCTGGTCATACTCACCGAGTCTTAATTTTATGGCCTAATAGTTCTGCCCTTACCCACCTAGCCATAACATCTTGCTCACCATTATCCACTTGTTCTTACCCGCCTGGCTTCAATTTGCTGGCCTCAATTGCTGTTCAAGACCCATGTGATCTTTCCCATGAGGCCTTACTCCACTGCCATTACTCCAGGGCCTTGCCCATCTTATTTTATGGCCCTGGCCATACCCCATTAGCCTTACCCACCTGGCCTAACCCTACGGATCTTAATCCCATGGCCCTAGAAACCTGGATTAGCCACCTAGTGTTCCCATTTAGTCTCACCAACCATACGTGACCCACATGGCCTCCACAGTTGGTTTACAGAAGTGTCCATAAACTTCTCATTTTATCTACCAGGTCTAAACCACTGGATTTACCTCCCTAGGCCTGTTTCCCTGGACTTATTCCCCTGCCCTTATTCCCCAGATTTACCACTGCTTCCCCACCCTACCCCAGACTTAGACAACTCCCATCAGCCAGCTGGACTTACCCTCCTTCCCTTAACCTCATGGCCTTACTTACTAAGATGACCAATATAGCCTAGCAAGCTGGCATTCCTACCTGTCCTTAAGCTTTTGTTTTAACTTACATGGCCTTACCCATTATGCCTTAGCCACCAGCCTTCATGCCTGGCCATATCATCCAAGTCTTACCTACCTGGGTTCATCTCCCTACCCATAACTACATTGCTGTAATGTCTTGTGCTGCCGCCCTGGACATCCCCCATAGCCCTTAACCCACAGTGCTTACCATTCTTGGTGCAGGCCTCTGGCATTCCCCATCTTTACCCAGCCAGCAGACTTACTTTCCTGGCTTTAACTAACTGTAACTAACTGGCTTTACTCACCTGCCCATACCTTAGCTTTGGCTCCTTTGCCTTCTCTTCTTACTATAACCCCATCTGGCCCACCTGTAGACCTTTACAGCCTGGGCTTGGATGCCCAGCATTAATCTCATGGCCTGTGCCCTTTGCCTGAGCCCCCTGGCTTTACACACCTGACCCTAACCTCTTGTCCTTACTCACCAGGTGTGAATTGCCTAGTGTTTCTTAGCTGGTCTTAACCTCATGGCCTTACCCACCTTGTCTACCAATCTGGCTATATCTCCTTATCCTTGTCCCCTTTCCCTACACCCCTGGCCTTACTCCCCTGGGCTAAGCCACCTGGTCTTAACTAACCTCCTGGCATTACTCACCTGGTCACAATCTTCTGGCCTTACCCAGTTGGCATTAATTTTTTACCCTTATCCCTGTGGGCTCCCGGGCACAGCAGAGCCTGCATTTCTGTGACTTGGCTGAGGCCAGCATGATGGAGACTTCCCGGCAGCCTCCTGGACCTGGTCTCTCCAAGGTCAGATCTTGAAACTTCTGAGTGTTCATGCAGGTGCCCTGCGTATGTACCTGGCCTGGTGTGCTGGCTTGCCCTTGGTCTGTGTAGGCAGTGACCACGGGTCAACATGAAGCCACCTTAACCTGCCTCTCTTCAGGTCTCATGGGGCAGGGGACAGTACCCGCAGCACTGAGAGGCTCAGAAAAGGGCAGTTTAACTGGTTTCACCCTTGTGGAGTCCTCATGGAGGTCTTTCTAGCCCAAACTGCTTCCCTCATGTTCTATAGGAATGTGGAGTTTTTAGTAAGTCCAGAAAACTGCCCAGTGGCCTTGTCAGTCTTTGAGTCTTGGTCACCTGATTTGTTGTTAGTTCCCCTTACTCTTGGTGACCCTAATGTTTATCTGGGCCAGCATTTTGTTGAATAACCTCAATTTGTTCTCTGGAAGAGTGTATTTGAGTTGTTTTTACTTTTATGCTCTATTATGAAGTCAATAAACCCATTCCTGTCTCCCATCCCACTGCCTGAGCTGAGGGGCCTTCTGCAGTTGACTTGACTTGGAGTGTTCAAGTGCTCTGCACTCCAGTGTGCTCCTGGCTTGAAGCTGCCACCAGGTATTCCTGAAGCCTGTACCTCTGAGGCTTCCTCTTGAGTTGTGGATCTGTGGAAGAGCCTTGCTCCTGGGACTTGACCTTTCCCTTAAATGGGGAGAGAATGGAAGGTCTCGACTGGCTTCCTGGAGACACAGGATGATGTTGACAGTTCTGGCAAGATCTCTTCTTGAGATGTTGACCTCGGCGTGTATATTCAGTGTGATAACTAAATGTACCTCCTGGTTGTTGCTGGAGTCCTCTGCCTGACAGTGACCTTTTTGTCTTTTTATGATGTTATGTTGTAGAATCCTCTAATGAAGATAATTTTCATAAAAATGTTAGCTTTATAATTCTTGTAGATGTCATATTTACTATTGTTATTTTCTGCAGGTTCATCTAATGGAATGCAATAGAGAAGTCTCTTTGTTTTTTCAGACACGGTCTTTCTCTGTCACCCAGGCTGGAGTATAGCGGCACAATCTTGGTTACCTGCATCCTTGCTCACCTGCACTCAAGATCCTCCCATCTCAGCCTCCTCAGTAGCTGACATTATAGTATGTGCCACCCTGCCTGTCTAATTGTTTGTATTTTTGATAGAGATGGGAGTTTCACCATGTTGCCCAGGCTGGTCTTGAACTCCTGAGTTGAAGCCATCCATCTGCCTCCTAAAGTGATAGGATTACAGGCATGAGCCACTGTGCCACACCAAGAAGTAACTGTTTATTGATCAAAATCTTAGTTCTGGAAAGGGTAAGTGAGCCTGTTTTGGAACTATGTCTACTGATATATGCATTAAGTTGGATGTATTTATGAATTTGATGATGTTGTAGCCTCTTGTTCACTATGGAAACTCCCATTGGAGGAGTTTTCTTGCTCTGAGAACCCTCACGGGTGATGTTGGGGCCTCAACATTTAGGAGACACCTGCAGATGCACACCAGTAGCTGTCTTTATTCTTCTTACTTCCCCTCAATGATAATAAATAGCTCACCAATGCTGTGGACTCTTCCAGGAGGATCCTGTGTGGCCAGTGACAGCAATGCCATTTAAAATGAAAGAAGGATCCACAGCGGTGCCTCGGTTAACAGCTCATTCTAAGTGGCTATCTTCTGTGTTGATGAGTTTTATGTAACAGATCTTGAGGAGTTGATATTTTCCTTTTTCTTGTTAAAGTCACAGCTTGTCAATGATCCTATAATTTGCAGAATTTTCATTTTAGACCTGAAAGTGCCACTGCCATGAGTATGTTTGTGTATGTCTTTGCTTTTGATTCTTCCTCAGATAAACTCTTAGACAGAACTGCTGGATGGAAAGGACACACGTGTTGGAAGCACTGATTCGCGGTGCCTTGCCCATCGTAAGACTGCATTGGTATCAAGCTGTGATGATGTTCGTAGGAAAACTGTAGTGCGCTCTGTCATAATATTGGTGGGTAAAAGATGAGCCTGTGGACAAACCTACCTTTCCTAAGAAGAATTGGCTTGCAGAAGGCCAGGTGAAGTCATTGTGAGTGCTCTGAGCCATCTCATCCAACTCACATGTGTCAGGCCCACTAGGAGTCCAGTGGCCTTGAAGAGTTACGGTTTTATGTTCTGTTTAAGCATTATGATTTCTGATTTTTGTAACTATTTGTGCACATAATATATTTTACTATGAACTGCTGCCCCTCCTATGTAGTTTCTCAATGCTTACTATGACTTTGGGAAGGTTCTAAAGTTACAACCAGGTCCCCCATCTGGTCGTCTGCCATGTCTGTGTCCCTGCTCATCCATTCTTTTCTGCTCAGCACTTGTGTGGAAACCAAAGCTTGGTATGTACCTCCAGCCACTGCTGTCCATGTGAAATTAGGTGCACGTGCTTCCTTGGGCCCTTTCCCATGTCCTGGTTGGGTGTCTTCCCTCAGGCAGAGAAGAGAGGCTTTGATGACTTGACTTCATGACCTGACCAAGGTCATGGCCTTCCAGAAGGTTGCAGTCCCTCACATAGGTCAGGAGCTCCAGGCCCAGTGGAGTGCAGTCCACTGCACAGCACAGCTTTCTCTGGCCACTTTGTCCCCCACTAGACTTTAGTCTCCATGCCGTGGGCAGCCCTTGCAGATTGCTTGAGAGAAATTCTGTTTCAGTGTAACTAACGGAACATTTAACATTTTCAGAAACTTCAAACAACATCTATTCCAAGTCATGAAGGTGAAATAGTAATGAGAAAGGTCACCACTGTGTTTCCATGGAAATGACAGTCTCAACTGGTGTTGACTTTGAATTCCTCCGTTACTTAGATCTACCCAAGTCAGCTTTCTTCTGATCACATACTGGTTATCTCCCTCGAAATTCTTACTAACAAATCTGTGCTTAAACCTATAGAGAATTCAATTGTGAACCAGATTTGAAATGGAGGGATTAGGAAATAAAATCCTCTGCCATGAATTTGCATCATGGAAAACCTTCTGTTCCCCATGTCTCATCTCCCTTTCTGCTTATCCAGTGTTTCTGCAGCCTCAGTTGTTGGCAATGGCTGTTCTGCTTTCACTTGAGTGTCTCAACAGGTCAGCTATGCTCCTGAGGTCGGTGGGCAGCCGACCACCTCAGCCCCTTTGGCTCACCTTGTGCCCTTTTGCTTCCTGCCAGGTACCACCACCACTGCCCATGTATTCCATCTCTGACTTCCATCTCAGACTCAAGGGACATGCCCATGTTGGTTGAACATTTCAAAGTTTATAAAGGTGCACAGCGAAATCCCCACTTGACTCTTGGCTTGAAGTTGCTACCTGGTACTCCCGCAGCCTTCACCTCTGAGGCTTCCTTGGATCCGTGGAAGAGCCTTGCCCCTGGGAACTGACATTTCCGTTTGAATGGGGAGAGATTGGAGGGTCTGGACTGGATTTCCTAGAGAAACAGGATGATGTTGACAGTTCTGGTAAGATTTCTTCTTGAGATGTTGACCTTGGCGTGTATATTCAGTGTGATAACTAAATGTACTTTTGAGGTAACATTCTATTGTGAGTACTTTCCTCTGTCATGAAAGCCCTCCCAATTTTTAATAATTGCATGAATTCTGTACATTGTAACTACTTCTTAGAAGGGTATGGTGTTTTGTTCACTGGAAGTAACCACAGCTTCAGCATTGCTCCAAAGACATAGGTGTCGTCCTGGTTATTGCTGGAGTCCTCTGCCTGACAGTGACCTTTTTGTCTTTATAATGTTATTTTGTAGAATCCTTTAACAAGAATAATTGTGGTAAAAAACATTTGCTTTGTAATTTTTGTAGATGTTGTATCTATTATTGTTATTTTCTGAAGGTTTGTCTAATGGAAGGCAATAAAGAAGCATCTCTTTTTTTTTTTTTTTTCAGATGAGGTCCTGTGCTGTCACCCAGGCTGGAGTATAGTGGCACAATTGTGGCTTCCTGCAGCCTCACTCAGCTGGGCTTAAGCAACCCTCCCATCTCAGCCTCCCAAGTAGCTGGGATTATAGGTATGTGCAACCCTGTTTGGTTAATTTCTTTGCTTTTTGGTAGAGATGAGGTTTCCCCATGTTGCCCAGGCTGATCTTGAACTTCTGAGTTGAAACCACACACCTGCCTCCCAAAGTGATAGGATTACAGGCGTGAGCTACTGTGCCCCACCGAGAAATAAGTCTTTACAGACCAAAATCTCAGTCCCGGAAAGGGTAAATGATCCTGTTTTGGAACTATGTCTATTGATACATGCATTATGTTTGATGTATTTATGAATCTGATGATGTTGTAGCCTCTTGTTCACTATGGAAACTCCCACTGGAAGAATTTTCTTGCTCTGGGAACCCTCATGGGTGACGTTGGGGCCTCATAACATTAAGGAGACACCTGCAGATGCATACCAGTAGCTGTGTTTATTCTCCTTTCTAAGTTATACATACTATTTTCAAAAGTTCAGAAAATGAGGAGAAATATACAGAAGAAAAGATCACTTGTTTTCCTTTCCCTGAATGATAATAAATTGCTCACCAATGCTGTGGTCTCTTCCAGGAGGATCCTGTGTGGCCAGCGAGAGCAATGCCATTTAAAATAAGGATCCACTATGGGGCCTTGGTGCACAGCTCATTCAAAGTGGGTATCTTCTTTATCAATGAACATTCTTTGTAACAGATATTAAGGAGTTGATATTTTTCCTTTCCTTGAGGAATCTGAGGAGGAAGTGAGCCGGAGAGGTTAAAGTCACAGCTTGTCAATGATCCTGTAACTGGCAGCATTTTCATTTTAGACCTGAAAGTGCCGCTGCCATGAATATGTTTGTGTGTGTCTGTGCTTTTGCTTGCTTCCTCAGGTCATCTCTTAGAACTGCTGGATGGAAAGGACACACATGTTGGAGGCACTGACATGCAGGGCCTCACCTATTGTAAGACTGCACTGGTGTCAAGCCGTGATGATTTGCACAAGAAAACTATAGTGCACTCTGTTATGATATTGGTAAAAGGTGAGCCTGTGGACAAGCCTACCTTTCCCAAGAAGAATTGGCTTGCAGAAGGCCAGGTGAAGTCACTGTGAGTGCTCTGAGCCATCTCATCCAACTCACATGTGTCAGGCCCACTAGGAGTCCAAAGGCCTTGAAGAGTTACGGTTTTACATTCTGTTTAAGCTTTATGATTTCTGATTTTTCTAGTTATTTGTGTACATAACATCTTTTTCCTTTGAACAATAGCCCCCATGTTGTTTCTCCCAGGTCCCCCATCTGGTCTTTTGCCATATCTGTGCCCCTGGTCATCCATTCTTTTCTGCCTGGCACTCATGTGGAAACCAAAGCTTGGTATATACCTCCAGCCACTGCTGTCCACATGAAATCAGGTGCACGAGCTTCCCTGAACCCTTTCCCATGTCCTGGTCAGATGTCTTCCCTTAGGCAGAGAAGAGAGGCTTCGAAGATGTGACTTCATGATGTGAGCAAGGTCTTGGCCTTTGAGGAGCTTCCAGTGCCTTGCAGAGGTCAGGAGTTGCAGGCCCAGTGGAGTGCAGTCCACGCTGCACTTCGCTGGGCCTGCAAAGTGACCAGAGAGATCTGTGCAGCAGAGATCTCTCTGGCCACTTTGTCCCCCTGGACTTTAATTTCCAGGCCATGGACAGCCCTACCTGTGTGCTCCCTTCATGGGGGAGGTGAGGGTGGTGTGGTGGATCCTGCTTGTCTGCTGAGGGTGATCTTGAACCTTCACTACTTGTTTTCCAAGGATAGAGATTACATTCAAAGAGTCCTTTTGGATGAAGGTACAGTATTTTTGAACTTCTCATTGTGATCTGTAGCATTCACAGATTGCTTGAGATAAATTTGTTTCAGTGTAACTAATTGAACATTTAACATTTTCAGAAATTTGAAACAACATCTTGTATTGAAGTCATGAAGGTGAAATAATGAAAAAGATCACCACTGCATTTCCTTGGAAATGACAGTCTCAACTGGTGTTGACTCTGAATTCCTCCGTTACCTAGATCTACCCAAGTCAGCTTTCTTCTGATCACATACTGGTTATCTCCTTTGAAATTCTTATAACAAATCTGTGCTTAAACCTATAGAAAATTCAACTGTGAACCAGAGTTGAAATGGAGCGATTAGGAAATAAAATCCTCTGGCATGAATTTGCATCATGGAAAACCTTCTGTTCCCCACGTCTCATTTCCCTTTCTGTTTATCCAGAGTGTTTCCGCAGCCTCAGTTGTGGGTCATGGTTGTTCTGCTTCCGCATGTGCTTTGGGACAAGTCAGCTGTGTTCCCGAGGTCAGTGGGCAGCGACCGCCTCAGCCCCTGTGGCTCACCTTGCAGGGCCCTCTCGCTTCTTTCAGGCACCAGCACCCCTGCCCGAGCAGTCCATCTCATCTGACATCCAGCTCAGAAGCTGCTATTTTAAACTTATTTTAAAACAGTAAGTGACATGCTCATGTTGCTTGAACATTTTGAAGTTTGTAAAGGTGCAGTGACAATCCCCCTCTGCTCCATTCCCCGTTCTCTCCCACCCGAGCAGGTGGGCACTATTATTACTTTGGTGTGTTCATTCCAGAGGATTATTTTTAACAAAATTGAGGGTATGTGTGTTAGTTGAGTGTGTGGTCCTTGCTTCCCCAGCTGATTCTGTTCTGGGCAGTGGGGATGTGGGTGCCAGACGGAGCATATCACCCCCAAGTGCACTCTGTGTGTGAACCTGAGGATTCCTCAAGTGGGCGCTGGGGTGGTACTGTCAGCACGGTCACTGCCTGCCACAAGCCTCAGGAGCCATCACACTTCCTAATCAGAAGTTAAAGCTTCTCCTTGTGTTCTGGCCCTGAGTGCCCTCCACCCTGTGTGCTCCTCTGTACCCTTGTCCTCAGGCACATGAGCTTGGGCTGTGTCTGGGCTGGTTTCACCCTCCTGTGCTGACTTCACCAGCAGATTCCTTTTATTTCTAGTCCAGAAGTTTTGAGCGTGACTTTAGGGTGTGTTGTAGCTCCTGTGAGCTGTTCGCTTTGGTTATCTGTTAGTATTTCCTTAGGTGAAGGGTCCAGTGGGCCCCTGCTGGTTGTCCACACTGGAATGTCCTGTGATGGGTCTGTGTCATGCTCACAGATACTTCCTAAGCAGCACGCAGCCAACAGTTTAAGTGCGCAGGACCTGTCCATCATCACCATCTGCCCTGGGTACCCTGGATTGGTAAGTGAAGTTCGAAAAGCTGGAGAGGCACTTCTTGAGTAAGCCTTTTTTTTTTCTTTCTTTCTTCCTTTTTTGAGATGGAGTCTTGCTCTGTCGCCCAGGTGGGAGTGCAGTGCTGCCGTCATGGCTCACTGCAAGCTCCACCTCCAGATTCAAGCGATTCTCCTGCCTCAGCCTCCTGAGTAGCTGGCACTACAGGCATGCGCACCACCATGCCCAGGTAAGTTTTTTTTTTTACTTTTAGTAGAGACGGGGTTTCACCATGTTGGTTAGGTTGTCTTAAACTCCAGATCTCATCATCTGCCCACCTCGGCCTCCGAAAGTGCTGGGATTACAGGAGTGAGCCACGGCGCCTGGCCACTGAGTCAGATCTTAAAGGTGAAATAGAAGCTGGACCCAGGGAGAGGGCTGGCATGGAGCGGGACTCACAGTGTGCTGCTTTCTGTCCTTTTGTCTCCTCCACAAGGTCCCTTCAGTGTTGCATTCTGGCCATCAGGACTGATGCATTCAGAATTTGCCTGGAGAATTCCAGGAAGATTTCAGTCCCTGAAAAACCAGCATAACATCCCCATTCTGCCTTCATCTGAGAGTGGTGACTGTGCTGAGAAGATACCAGAACTGCCCCCTTCATCCCTTCTCTAGGAAACTGGGTTTTCTTCTGCTCCTGCTGGGACCTTGGGCTAGATGTTGAGCACCTTTTCATATACCTGTTTTCCATTTTTATGTCCTCTTTGGAGATTGAGATATTTTGTCCATTTTCAAAATCAGATAATTAAAATTTTTCCTCTAAAGTTGTTTGAGCTTCTTACATATTCTGGTTATCAATCTGTTGTCAGATATAGATAGTTTCTCTTTCTGAGTCTTAGATGTGGTTCTAGTGTTTCTGCACATAGCCTCGCAGAAGCACGTGCAGCTTAGGGACTGTTGTGTCTCTCTTCTTCCTTTTGGTGCTCCTGCGAATGGTCCGTTTGCAGATTTCTTATGTGTCTATCAAGGTTCTCCAAAGAAGCAGAGCCATTGAGAGAGACGTGATATATATATAAGATCCATTTCAAAGAATCAGTCTGTGTGATTGGGTGGGGCTGACACGGTTCACATCTTGATGCTGATGTCTTAAAATGGAATTCCTTGTTCCGGAAACCTCAGTGTTTGTTGTAAAAATCTTCAACTCGTTATGTGAGCCACACTGACATTATTAAGATAATGTGAGGTGCGTCTGTCTGTACATGTATATACACACATGCAAATACATGTGAAATTACTTACATGTAAACCAGTAAATATATGTAAAAGGATGCATACATTGTCAGTGCCTAGCACGTAGTGGCAATCAAGAAATCTGCTATATCCTTATGGAGTGGTTTCTGTCAATATTCCCAGTTAACTTGGGATGCTGAGGAGGGAGGATTGCTTGAGCCCAGGTGTTCGAGTCCAGCCTTGGCAACATATGAAATCCTATCCTTCTGCACCCCCTCCCTCTCTCTTTTCTTTTTGAGATGGAGTTTCACTTTGTCTCCCAGGCTGGAGTGCAATAGCATGATCTTGACCCACTGCAGCCTCTGCCTTCTAGATTCAAGTGATTCTCTGCCTCAGTCTCCCAAGTAGCTGGGATTATAGGTGTGTACTATTGCTCCCAGATAATTTTTGTATTTTAGTAGAGATGGGATTTTGTCATGTTAGCCAGGCTGGTCTCGAACTCCTGATCTCAAGTGATCTGCCTGCCTCGGCCTCCCAAAGTACCAGGACTACAGTTATGAGCCACTGTGCCCCACCCTCCCTTATGTTTTCTAAAAGCCTCATCTCTATTAAAAAAAAAAAAAAAAAAAAAAAATTAGCTGGGTGTGTTGGTGCGCGCCGTAGTCCCCGCTCCTCTGGGAGGCCGAGGCAGGAGAATCACTTGAACCCAGGAGGCGGAGGTTGCAGTGAGTCAAGATCGCACCACTGCACACCAGCCTGAGCAACAGAAAGAGATTCCATTAAAAAAAATTGGTATTAAAGCCAGACTTGTGATTTGCACTCAAATTCAAACAATTTAAGTTTCTCACACATTTCCAAAGAAGCAAAGCCTCTCTTGAGGTGAAATAGACTGGTTGTGGACTCAAGAAAAATTGATGATGTAAGGAAATTTGGAGAGTTTGAATCTGTTTTACCAAAACTGTATGGTGTGTAAAGGATCATTTTATCTTTTTTTTTTTTTTTTAAATCAATGTGTGCATGTCCTGTCCTGTGTTTTCATTTAGAATGTGACTAATTCTGAGAGCAATTCTCAAGGGGAATCTGGTCAAACACATACAAATTTTATTAATTAGAAAAATAACAAAGGAATCTTGGTTTTCATTTTAGGTAATGCACATGTGACTTAATGTTTCAGGATGTGTTAGTTACTAGTATCACTTTTGACAGCAGTGAAAGAGCACTTACATGGTAAATCATTTATAGTCGGTAAAGAAAGTGGAAACCGGATGAGTTAAAGCAAGACAAATCTTGAGCCAGTATTTCAGAACCTTCAGCTCTAGCCTAGAATCTTCTGAGACAAGGGTTCTGAAGATTTTGGTCTTTACTTGCTATTTTATCTTTGATGCTGTTTTTTTGGATTGTGGTGTTGTTGTTTGAGATGGAATTTCAGCCTTGTTGCCCAGTCTGGAGCACAGTGGCACAATCTCGGCTCACTGTAACCTCCACATCATGGGCCCAAGCAATTCTCCTGCCTCGGCTTCCCTAGTAGCTGGTGTCACAGGCTTGTGCCACCACAGCTTGCTAATTTTTGTATTTTAGTAGAAACGGGGTTTCACCATATTGGTCAGGTTGGGCTCAAACTACCAACCTCAGATAATGTGCCCATTTCAGCCTCTCAAAGTGCTGGGATTACAGGTGTGAGCCACAGCACCTGGCCTTTAATGTGGTTTTTAAAAGCTGGTTCTCTTGCAACCCCTGGTACCTCAGACACTGCCCTGATAGGTCAGTAGTCTAGACAACGTGTGGCAGTGCCTTGGACCGCCTGCACCTTCTGGGCACTAGAAATGGCATAAAGACCTTGTTAATCATGCTGAGCAGGAGTGCCTAGCTTCCCCTCAGGTCACTCTCCCAAAGGTGGCTCGGATCTCACTTTCTTGTGACACATTAGGTGTGACCCCCAAGTGAGAAGGTTGTTGTCTACTTTGGAAGCCTTGCATTTTTACATGTTCCCCACTCACCTCCATAGCAAAATAATAATCTCAGTTAGCTAACAGTCACCAAGTGCTTGCTGATTACCAGGCACAATCCCCACCTGTGATTCTCTCTGTGCCTCATCTGTTAATTGGGAATTACAATAACATCACCTCCACAAAGTCATGGAAATTAAATCACACAGGGAGAGGGACATGCTGATGCAACATGTGGCCAGTGCACGTAACGGGACAATTCACTGCTGTTCTCTTTCATAATACATGTTAATATTATGCAAATGTGGTCCTTGAAAAAGTGGTCATTGAGCACTTACCAGACCCTATGGATACAGTCATCCTGCAGCTTGCATTCTAGTGGGTAGAGGCAGGAACAAATGCTAAAATATGAAGGATGCCAGGAGGGGTCCATGCCCTGAAATAAAAGGGAGGGGGAGAGCGGTTGTGTCAGGAGTCTCTCTGACAGGGAAGCATCTGAGCAGAGACCAGGGGATATGAGGGAGTGAGCACCAGTGCTATTTATGGGGGAAGACAGTAAGTGCAAAGGCCCTCAGACTGCAGCATGCCCCGAGGATAAATGCAAGAGGGAGATGAGGAAAGGACAGTGAGAGCCTAGAGGGCCTTGGCCAAATGGAAAGAGGCTCCTGCAAGATGGAGACTCTCAGAATTGTTCCATTTTGCTTACATCCAAACACATGTCTCTGAACTGCATAAGGAGCCTTGAGGGCTGATGGTAGTTGGGACTACAGGTGCGCACAACCACACTGGGCTACTTTTTGTATTTCTTTTTTTGTTGAGACAGCGTTTCACCGTGTTCCCCAGGCTGGTCTCAAGCTCCAGAGGCAATCCAACCAGCCTCAGCTTCCCAAATCATTGGTGTCTTAGATTAGATGAAATATGTTAGCTCTGTTAAGCCTTGTTATTAAACCATAACAGGTGTTGAGTTTCTTTTTTTTTTTGCAGCTTTGGACCTGTTACCAGAGCCATGTTGACCTACCACCCATACCAATACCCATACTCATCTCCCCGACACCCACAGCCATGTTCACCCCCCACCCATACCTACAGCCATGCTAACTCCCACCCATATCCGTAGCCGTGTTCACCTTCCCCACCAACACCCACAGTCATGTTCACCACCCACCCACACCCACAGCTTTGCTCACCCCCCACCC
>PVKV010013820.1:10601-59947 GCA_004027835.1 Alouatta palliata | reverse complement strand
TCCACCTCCTCCACCTCCTTCTCCTCCTCTTTTTATTCCTCAGGTTCTTGCTTTGTCACCCTGGAGTGCAGTGGATCATAGCTCGCTGTAGCCTGGAATCGAGTCACATTTTTCTGTGAACTCCCTCCTAGGTATGAGAATAAAAATCCATATTTTTTTCTCTAGCGAATCTATCTTTGGTCAGCTTAGTTTGCAGGCCCCTAGTCACTGAACATAAGAGGATAAAGGGAAAGTTTTTCCTCCCTGTTATCTCGTCCAGCACTCACAGCACCTTTTCAAACAGTTGTTAAAGTCTCTGCTTTGCCCATGAGGAGACTGAGCCTCAGAGAATCCGGGCAGCTTCCTCAGGGACACGCAGCTAGTCAGGGGGCAAAGCCAGGCTTCTGACCTGGGTCCGTCAGCTCCAAAGACTGTGCCACCATGCCATGTGGCTGCAGGGAGGCTGTTTCCGGGGAGCAAATGCATCCCGGATAAGGAGCTGCTCAGAGCTGGGAAGGAGGATGCCAGGATGTCTATGTTGCTTGGGAGATGCCCCTCCAGGAGTTCTTCATGCCCATGGGGAAGAGGCCTTTAGGACAAGCTACATACCATAGCTATCCCCACTCCATCTCAGCTCTGACCCAGCTGTGTCCTTGGGGACTGTGGAAAGGGGCAAGTGAGAACTGCTTCCTCCTTCCCAGTGCTGCGCCCGCTGCTTCCCTGGGACAGGGAGGGTGGGATGTGCAGCCAGGGAACTGGCTTGGTAAGTCTTCAGCTCACAGCCCTGCCCCAGCCAGGGGATCCTGGGTCCCCAGCTCGTTTATGGTCCCTACATGGGCATCTTCCCCACAGTTGCAAATGTCCCTCTGCCGGCCCTGCTGCTGCCGTCTGGAATGTGGGCCCCAGGAAAGGAAGCCTGTCCCCGGGTACCTGCAGATGCAACTCTTCCTCTGGGCTGCTAGGCTCCAGGGTTCTGCCCCAGCATTCAGGCTACCTCCCCAGGAAGGGGTACTCACCCCTCTCCAGAGATGGCACCTTCTGCTGACCGTCCCTGCCCCTCTAATGCGGATGCACTTGGGAGGACAGTTCTGCGCTTCACCTCCTCCTACCTTCCACCTTCATCTGTCCCTTTCATTCATTCTTTCCCCTCTGGAAGAGAAAGTGGACTCAAAGTTCACGCTGATCTAGAAGCTGTCAGACCTGGCTCTGACATCCATAGGCTGTTTTCTTTTTTCTTTTCTTTTTTTTCTTTTTTTGAGACAGAATCTCACTCTGTCACCCAGGTTGAAGTGCAGTGATGTGATTTCAGCTCACTGTAGTCTCAGCCTCCTTGGACTGTGGTGATCTTACCACCTCAGCCTCTCAAGTACCTGGGACTACAGGTGTGTGCCACCACACCTGGCTAATTTGTGTGTGTGTGTGTGTGTGTATTTTTAGTAGAGACAGGGTTTTATCATGTTGCCCAGGCTGGTCTTAAGGAATCCACCTGTGTTGGCCTCCCAAAGTGCTGGGATTACAGGTACGAGTCACTGCCTCTGGCCAGCTGTTTGCCATTTAATCCTCCTAAATTCAAGTCTCTCTTTATTTTATTTTATTTTTTTTGAGACGACGTCTCCCTCTGTTGCCAGGCTGGAGTGCAGTGGTGTGATCTCGGCTCACTGCAACCTCCACCCCAGGTTCAAGCGATTCTTCTGCTTCAGCCTCCTGAGTAGCTGGGACTACAGGAGCACGCCACCATGCCCGGCTAATTTTTGTATTTTTAGTAGAGACAAGTTTCACCATATTGGCCAGGCTGGTCTCGAACTCCTGACCTTGTGATCCACCATCCTCAGCCTCCCAAAGTGCTAGGATTATAGGCGTGAGGCATGGCGCCCAGTCTCAAGTCTCTCTTTTTTTTTTTTTTTTTTTTTTTACAAAATCGGCACTAGTTATACCTACTTTGGACAAGTGAAGACGAATAAATATATTTATATATTCTAAATGAACAGAGATTGAAGATGTATTGGTCAGGCTGCTTGGAGCCTTTCTGGCCTAGAAGTCCCCATTATGGCTACTGTCATTCTGTGGAAAGCCACTGCCCACAGGACTAGACTCCTGGAAATGACCTTCAGGAGAACTCTGCTTTTTCCTTGGGGCTGTGAGAGCTCCCAACTGAGGAGTAGCCGAGGGAGGAGAGGCAAACCCTGTCCTCCCCGCTGCGAGGGGTTCCACCGGCATTCCCTTGGCATCAGACTGACTTGCCCGTTTCAGAGCAGGCTCCTCCCCCATGCCCTGGAAGGGAGGGGCGTCTCTGTTTTGAAATTAACCTGACTTTGACTTTAGGAAGGGGCCACGCGGGCCTTGCGCAGACTGTGTGTTCTAAGTAGTGTTTTGGGTACGGTTTTATTTGTTGCTAGTGACTTAAGAGTTTGAACCGGGTCTAAAAACCAACTACACTGTAAAGTATTCGAAAGAAGATGACGTTAAAACGAAGACTCCCAAGAACGCAGAATAACACCACGAAGGCAATCATTTTTAGAAACAGATATTCAGTTGGAAATATCCTGAGAAGATTGAATTAAAATACAATACTCTCACATCTTGGCCACATTAGGTAAGTAATACTGGCCACTGTGAAAACAAGCCCCAAATGTCCACGGCTGCACGTAATAAAGGTTTATTTCTCCTTCACGTCTCAGGCCCGCATGTGTTGCTAGGGCTGCCTCCCACAGGGTCACTCAGGGACCCAGACTCCTTCCGTCTAGTGGTTCTGCCATTTTCTAGGGCCTTAGAGCCTTTGCTCCTGCCAGAGGAAGGGACAAGGGGGACCCTGGAAGGAGAGGTTTTGGGGATCAGGCCTGTAAGTGACACCCTCACTTCTGCTCAGATGATGTTGGGCAGTGCAGTCACAGGTCTCTACCCAACAGCCTGGTTGGATGGTTGGGAAATGCAGTCAGCTATAGGTCCAGCCTTCTCTGCCACAACGGCATTTAAGACATCAATAAATAGACTGGGCATGATGGCTCACGCCTGTGATCCCAGCACTTTGGGAGGCCGAGGTGGGTGGATTGACTGAGCTCAGGAATTCGAGACCAGCCTGACCAATATGGTGAAACCCTGTCTGTACTAAAAATACAAAAAAATTTAGCTGGGCATGGTGGCGAGTACCTGTAGTCCCAGCTACTTGGGTGGCTGAGACAGGAGAATCACTTGAACCTGGGAAGTGGACATTGTGAGCTGAGATTGTGCCATTGTGTTGCCCTCCAGGACAACAGAGCAAAAAAACCCTTTGGAATGAGCAAAAAAAGAAATTGCCAACACTTATGGTGTTCCCTCTGTGCCAGGCTTTGTCCTTAATCTGTAAATACCAATGCTCACTATTATTCTGTTTCGACGTCAGCATCAACATTACTTTCTGAAGCAGGAAACTGAAACCAGGAGGGGTTCATTAAGTTGCTCAAGAAAGGAGTCTACTGGCCGTGCCCCATGGTTCATGCCTGTAATCCTGGCACTTTGGGAGGATTGCTGGAAGGCCAGGGGTTTGAGACCAGTCTGGGCAACATTGTGAGACCTCATCTTGATTCTGAAAAAAAAGAAAGAAAGAGAAGAAAAGGAGGGAGGGAGAGAGAGAGAGAGAAAAGAAGAAAGGAAGGAAGGAAGATTGGTTGGTTAAAGAAAGAAAAGGTCAAAAGTGGGCTGATCTTTAGGGGAAGGAAGGGAGGGAGGAAGGAAGAAAAGAAAGAGAAAGAGAGAAAGAGTTAGAGAAAAGGTCAAAAGTGGACTGATCTTTAGGAGTCCTGCATATTTATTCATTTTTTTAAGCCGATAGTCATTCTGAGCTCACACTGGTGTGCCCCGCACTGCTGTGTGGGGTGGTGCAGGGTGCTTGGCTCCACTAAGCATAGCTATCGGGTGAGACTCAAGAGTTAAGAGGGGGTGACTGTTGTCTCCCAGCTCCTCCGGATTCTTCTTATGGCCTCTATTTGCCTCACAAACCTGAAAATGTGCCCGGATGCCTTTAAGAAAAAAAATGCATTGTTGTTGGAAAGACAGAATTGGCCCGCAGGTTTCCAATGCCCCACCATGGGTGTTTGTATACAAAACAGAGCCTGGGCCTGGGGGTGGACAGGGGCTGGGCTGCACACAGAGGCCCACTGTCAGCCAGGGCTGGAGCTCCGGTTTCAGTCCTGAGTCTCTGGCACAGAAGTGGATGGAGATTGGGTGGGAGGACATGGCTCCTGTGTGACAGCTGTGACATCTTGGCTGAATTCCAGCCAGACTCCAAGTCACGCAGGCCTAGAATGAAGGCTGCAAGGAACCCTGGAAATCCAGGCCTGTGGTCTTCAAACTTGCCACTCCAAACCTTCTTTGAAGGAAACAGAGTGTAACAGCACATTCAGAACCGAGAGCCGCTCTGAAGGGCCAGATTGGCATGGGTGGGGCTGAGAACCCACGGCTGTGTGGGCCACGGTGGGAAAGCTCTGAGCTTCTCTAACCTCTTCTGCTGTAGCTACTGGTGAAATTGAGGCCCACGGAAAGGAAGCAACATGCTTGAGGGCACCCGGTGGCTTGGTGGCCCATCCAGGCTGAGGAGGAACCCATCAGAGGTCAACTGCAAGTAGTAGGCCCTAGCTTACCCTTACTTCATTGCTTTTTCTGTTTGTTTGTTTTTTTTTTAAATTTTAAGACAGAGTCAAGTCTCACTCTGTCACCCAGGCAGGAGTGCTATGGCAAGACGTGGCTCGCTGCAACCTTCGCCTCCTGGGTTCAAGCAATTCTCCTGCCTCAGCTGCCCAAGCAGCTGGGACTATAGGCATGCGCCACCATGTCTGGCACATTTTTGTAGTTTTTGTAGAGATGGGGTTTCACCATGTTGCCCAGGCTAGTCTTGAACTCCTGGACTCTAGTAATCTGCCTACCTCAGCTTCCCAAAATGCTGAGATTATAGGTGTGAGCCACTGGGCCCAGCCCTTACACATACTTCTGTCTGACTTGGCCATAAATGTGGGTTCTCACCATCCCCTCTTCAACTTCAATAATTTGCTATTTCGGCTCACAGAACTCAGAGAAGCTTAGATTTACTAGTTCATCCTCTGATAAAGGGTATGATAATGGACACAGATCACAGCCAGATTTTAAAAAGTACATAGAACAAGGCCCCGGAGCTTCTGTCTGTCCCCCTAGAGTTGGTGCGCAACAACCCCAAAGCTCTGACCCTTGTGCCTTAGAAATGTGGGTTTTTTTTTTTTGAGATGGAGTCTCACTCTGTCGCCAGGCTGGAGTGCAATGGCGTGATCTCAGCTCATAGCAACCTCTGTCTCCTGGGTTCAAGCCATTCTCCTGCGTTTCCCTCCTGAGTAGCTGGGATTACAGGCATGTGCTACCACACTGGGCTGTTTTTTGTATTTTTAGTAGAGACAGGAGTTTCACCATGTTGGCAAGGCTGGTCTCGAACTACTGACCTCAGGTGATCCGCCTGTCTTGGTCTCTCAAAGTCCTGGGATTACAGGCGTGAGCCATCACACCCGGCCCTTAGGGATGTTTACAGAGGCTTCATCATGTAGGTGTGGTCAAATATTAACTCAGTCTCAAGTTCCTCTTCCCTCTCTGGAGGATGGGGCTTGAGCTGAAAACGCCAAGCTTCTAATCAGGGGTTGGTCTTTCTGGTAACCAGCCCCATCCAGAAGTCCCCCAATAGTCCCCTCGTTGGAACGAAAGACACTCCCATCACCCAGAAAATTCGAAGGGCTTTAGGAGCTCTGGGTCAGGAACTGGGGTTAGAGACCAATTATTAGAACAACAGATGGTCCTAGTTCCTCTATCGATTAGGAAATTCCAAGCGTTTTAGGAGCTCCGTGCCAGGCAACACTAGGAGACCCTGGAGAGTAGCTGATGACCAATATTCATCAAGGGCAGGAGGTTCAGGAACTTCCTCAGTGCCCTGCAGTCAGGACGTGCCAAGGTTGGGACTGGAGGCAGCTGGTGAGTTCCAGAAAAGCCTCGCCAACACTCTGGATGTAAACATCAGTGAAGAAGTTCCAGTAACCAGCTCATGAGAGCCCCACACAATATGGGCGCATACCTGACAAGATAGCGACGGAAAGGAACCAGAGAGAAGGCAAAACAGAATGGAACAGCCTCCGTAGCTGCTAAGAGCCCGGAGGTGGTGAAGTCTTCTGGAAAGGCAAAGGCGCAATCAGCATGAATGTCAGTGGAACAGTTACCTCTGGGGGCGGGCAGGCCAGCCGTAGGGAGGGGATTGAGGCTGGCGGTGGTTCTGGACGACCAAAATGCGCTATTTCTGGAGCCAGGTGGTGGCTTCTTGGGACTTCACTTTGTGATAAGTCATTGAGTCGTGTGCTTGTTTTGTGCCCTTTTCCATATGCCTATTGGATTTCATAATAAGACAGGTTTAAAAAAACAGGCAGAAACGCTCAGGAAATAAAGTGTGTCACCCTGCAGAGAAGGACCTGCCCTTGGAGAGCCACCAGCTGGAGCAGGCAGCACCTGTGGATGCAGGGAAACTTCTGCCTTCTCTTTACCCACCGGCCTGTCTTCCAGGTTCTTCCACAAACTGGTGTTGGTGGCACTTGGTTGTGGGGCCCCGTTCCTAGTGCTGGCATGAGAAGGTGACGCAGCATCCTCCCCCGGGTGCCCGACTCCACTGCACACCCGGGCAGTCACACCAGGCAGGGGCTGCAATGGCCTCTCCTGAGAGCTCAGAAAAATGAGGAGCCCTCACAATAGGTGGGAAGAGAAGTGGACCTTTGCCTTTCTGGCCTCCTGCCACCTGGTGCCCAGCCTTACAAGGCAGCCTCAGGAGGCAACATTCAGCTGCCCAGCCATGAGGCATTTCAGCCCACACCTGGGCCAGCTGGTACAAGGATGGACTCGGGTGGATCTCCCCTCAACCACTTCCCTGGGCCTGGCTTCCACCTGCCTTCCGAGGATGCTTGCCTGGTTTCAATGCACTGACATGGGAACAGCACGAGGCACTGCACTGGGATGGGAAGGACCCGATCACATGGCTCCCTTGCTGGGGACTGCCTTCCCTCCTTGATCCCTCCCAGATGCATCCAATGCCACCTTGACTGTGCTGCTTTCTGGCTTCCATTCTTCAGTTTTCTCTCCTGCCTCAGGGTACCCTGCTGACCTCCCCTAAGCCCAGGTGGGATAATGAAGCCTTCCCAGGCCTTCAAGTCCCACAGCTTGCCCCAGCAGCAGGGCCTGACACTCCCCTGTCCTCCCACTGGGCAGGAGCCCTGGAGCACAGGGACTTGTCTTATTCAGCTCCGGATTCCAGGTGCTCGAGCACCTGCCCAGAACCTGGACACAGCAGGAGAGTGACCCATGGTCCTCAAGAAGTCCCAGAGGCCCGGGAGCACCAGCAGTGTGGGGGCAACCACCAGCTGTCCAGAGCAGTCCCAACACTCAGTTGAATATCTTTGGTTCGGCTGATTAATCTGGATACAGCTCATTTTAAACAGGAGCAATGTTGCTGAGGGCAAATTGAAGGTACTGGTTTAAATGCATCGATGGGACTCACCATCCAAAGAAAACCTGTGATGAGTTAGTACTTCCCAAGAGTAAAAGATTCTTGTGTGATGCAGCATAGTCCATTGACTTTTCCCCCCTTATATGAATTCAGATTCGGACATTGGGAGAGCCAGGGTTCTCGGGGAACAGACTTTGGGATGGCAATCAGAATGCAAGACATTTAATAGGAGGTGCTCTTGAGATGTACAGGTGGGAATTGGAGAAGGGGAGGGGGCAGGATGGGCGGAGGGAGGAGTTGGGCTGCGTGGCAGTCTCCCTGGAGGCCTCGGCCGGCCCCAGTGGGACCCGTAAGCTTGAATCACACTTGAGAGTTGCTCCCTCATGGGGTGAGGTGGCTAGACCTTTATATCCCTTGCCAGTCAATCTTTGGGCCACCTTGAATGAGGCAGTCCTTGTATGGACGGCCCAGGGCTCACTGCAGCACCCCTAACCCAGCAGCTGGGGGAGTAAGTCCTTCACCCCTGAAGGGGAATCTGGACTCAAACTTTCTTTCTTTTTTTTCTGCCCCCGCCCCCGGTGGTCTTTTTTTTTCTTTTTTTGGGACAGGGTCTCACTCTGTTGCCAGGCTGGAGTGCAGTGGCACCATCTCGGCTCACTGCAACCTCTGCCTCCCGGGTTCAAGCAATTCTGCTGCCTCAGCCTCCCAAGTAGCTGGGACTACAGGCGCGTGCCACCATGCCTGGCTATTGTATTTTAGTAGAGACAGGGTTTCACCATGTTGGCCAGGATAGTGTCGATCTAACCTCGTGATCTGCCCGCCTCAGTCTCCCAAAGTGCTGGGATTACAGGCGTGAACCACCGAGCCCCACCCTGGGTGCAAACCTTCACAGGGAGAAAGAAGAGGACTGCCATTGCTTGAGGGCCTACTACGCACTCGGCCCTGTGCTAGATGCTGTCTATCCATTCTCCTGAAAAACCCTCAGGATGGCTCTGCAAGGTGGATGGTGTTACACTCATTTTTCAGACGAGGAAGCAGAGGAGAAGGAAGGTAGGTTATCAGGGGGTGTGCCAAGCATGGTCCCACCTCCTGCTCCTGGGTTCCCTGCAGAACACACTCCATCCTCGACACCTACCCGCCCCTCCTTGCTCTGGGACTGACTGCAGGTCTACAGGTTGTCCAGAGACTGTGACCATGTAGGTGCCATGGACACACCTCCCTGCTGGTCAGCTCTCCACGTGCTCCTGCTGAATGAGAGGTAGAGCTTGGGGTGAGGCCTGGAGAGGCCGACCACAGGGATCCCGGGCCCAGCAAGGGGTCCAGGGCAGGGCAGAGCCAAGATTGTTCCTGGCCAGTTCCCAGGCAGGATCGGACAGAGACCAGCAGAGTCTGGCTCCCCTGGAAACTGCCCCAATGCAGACCTGAAGGTGGGTGACACTCCGGCCTGTAAGGACACTCACTCACAGACACCAAGCACTTCCCGTGCACGAGGAGCAGTGCTTAGCCCTGGAGCCCAGGAACAAGCAAGACGCTATCTTTGGCTCAAGGGGCTCCTGGCTGGTGAAGATAATTACAGAGAACAATCAACCTGGGAACACTGCAACAAATCCTCTGAAAGCAAAAATGGCTGTCGTCGGTCCGGAGGCTCCCTGTGCCTGGCACCAGGCTGCGCGTCTGGGGTGCGTTAGGACTCATGCTCGTTAAAGACTTTGCAGAGCAGATATCGTTATATCCATTTTTGCCAAGGAGGTGACTGAATTCTAAGGCTCACTCAAGGGCAAAACTCATGGAGGGCCAGAATTGGAACACGGGTCTGTCTGACTCACCTTCCTTCCTCCCAGCTTTGGCTCCTAATCCTTGCCTGAGGAGCCTCTGAAGTGCCTTATGCCAATAGCCGGCAGGGTGGGAGGCCCCAAGTACATTGAGCAAAAAGCATCTTGCCTGTAACCCAGAACCTGGACACAGCAGGAGTGACCCACGGTCCTCAAGAAGTCCCAGAAGCACCAGCAGTTTGGGGGCAGCCAGCAGCTGTCCAGTCCTAACATGGGTCTTGGCTATGACCGTAGGGAAGACCAGAGATCTTGTGTTTTGGGGGTGATGTGTGTGATTGGGGAAGACAGTCCTGGTGGGGGGTGGGGGATAGTTGTAGGGGACATCTCTGAGGTCCATGGCTGAGCTCATTCTGGCCTTTAATCATAGCCACTGGGTAACTAGAATGTCACATTGTAGTGGGGGTGGAGGACCCAGGTAATTTTCCTCCAGACCAGGGCCACGGGTGTCTTTCAAAGGAATCCGGGAGGGCCCAGCACCGGCTCCCTGGTAAAAACTCAAGAAGAGATCTTGGCCCTGTGTCCCTGCTGGAGGCCACCACTCTGGCATCTGCTCAGCCTCTTGGGTCTGAAGCAGCGTCTTCTGTTGATGCTAGAGCTCACTAATCAGTCATCTTCTCACTGCGGCCAGGGCATGCTCAGCATTTCTCTAGGACATCCTTCATTGATCGGGGGAGTCTTCTGCCTGGAATTCGCTCCTCTTGAGTGCTGTCTGCCTGCCTCTCCCTAAGGTTCAGCTGAAGCCTCCCTCTGTGGAAGTGTTCTCTGACAACTGTGTTTTCACACTTTGCATCCTGTCTTAGGTGAGTTGCAAGGTCCTTCCAAGGCAGGGAGCAGAGACGCGCAGGGAGCAGAGATGCACACAGAGCTGCTGGAGCAATGACGGCAACTGTAAGCCTGCATAGCAGGGTCCCGGTGGCACTGCTAGCTCTGTGCTCAGCGCTCTACAGCAACACACAGTGGCTCAGGAGCTGCAGGATCCCACAGCCACAATGCTCACGCCAGCCTCCCGGGAATGCCATACCCTCCCCCACCCCAGGGCCCACCGGCCAGAGCCTCGAGGCCTCAAGGCCACCCCTTCCCTGTCGCCTGGCCCACTGGCAGCTGGAAACATACTGAGAGGGAAGGCCAGGGCTCAGGCGGGTCAGGGTCTCTGTGCTGGATGAAGTCACAGTAGGCATGTGTGAGGCAAGAGGCTGGTGGGGAAGATGGCAAGCTACAAGTGGAGCCATCAGCCATGTGGGAGCCCCGGAGGGAGTGGGAAGTGGCTGGACCGCAGTGTAAGAGATGCCGTGGGAAGGAAGCCCGCAGCCCCAGCTTTGACCCTCTTCCTGTCCCCAGCTCCAAGTTCTCCTGGAACGTCAGCACTTGGTGGGGGGCTGGGTGAATCTCCATTACTGCATTCCTCAGGCCTAAAGTGGCACCTGGCACTGAGTGCTGCCTGGGTCCATATCTTGCTGCAGAGCACTGAGCACAGAGCTAGAGGTGTCACGTCACCCAGATCACAGATCGGAAGGAGATACTGTCCCATCCTCCAGGAACTCACTCCTAAAGTGGCAAACAGGACATGGAGACAAGGTGTGATGGGGACCGCAGTGGTGAGGGGGCGGGGCATGTCTGGAAGGAACTGTGTGGGGAAAACTCTCTTCAAACCGTGTTCTTAGGCCAGGTGTGGTGGTTCATGCCTGTAATCCCAGCACTTTGGGAGGCCAAGGCGGGTGTACCACGAGGTCAGGAGATCAAGGCCAGCCTCACCACACAGTGAAACCTCATCTCTACTAAAAATACAAAAATTAGCTGGGCGTGGTGGCGGATGCCTGTAATTCCAGCTACTTGGGAGGCTGTGGCAAGAGAATTGCTTGAACCATGGAGTCGGAAGTTGCAATGAGCCGAGGTTGTGCCACTGTACCTCCAGCCTGGGCAACAAAAGTGAAACTCTGTCTCAAAAACAGAACAAACAAAAAACATGTTCTTCCTCTAGCCTCATACCACAATCATCAATACAGAAGACTTCTGTGATCAGAAATGGGGGTTTTCCACACACCAAGCATCGGACTTCAACTAGGTGTCCTCTGACACCCAAGCTGGAGATAGTGTGAGACCCCACAGGTGGAAGGCTCAGTCCCCAAGACTGCCCCCGCCCCCCACTTCTGGCCTCTGGAACTTCTGACCTACTGGCTTCAAGTTGGGGTTCCCACGACGCTCACGTTTACTGTTTAATTATAAAAGATATTGCAAAGGATACGTGTGAAGAGACGTGTAGAGCAAGGTATTGGGGAGGGGTGTGGGGGTTCCATGCCTGCCCTGGGCGCACCCTCCATCATCCTCCATGTGTTCATCTGTCTGGAAGCTCCCTGAACCCCGTTCTCTTGGGTTTTTATGGAAGCCTCTTGATGTCTGCATTCCTTCCCCAGGGTAAGACTGTGGTCTTAAGACCCACGGTCAGAAAGGGGGGGAGCATGAGAGTGAAGAGAAGGCAGGAGAAGGTCAAGGGCTTGACCCTGGGGCCTAACACACCCAACACTATAACCCAAGCCTGTGCCAACCACTGTGAGAGTTATGAGCCAGGAGCCACGGGTGAAAACCGAGACAGTTATCGTAACACCATAGGACCCCTCATAACAGCCTCAAGGCTCTGGGGCGCTTCCTGGAGACGAGGCTTGAGGTTAGTGGGGTTTTAAAACTTATTTTCCTCCCAAGTTTTTGTAACGTAATTTTAATTTAATTAATTAATTTGTTTATTGGAGACGGAGTCTCGCTCTGTTGCCCAGGCTGGAGTGCAATGGTGCGCTCTCAGCTCACTGCAACCTCTGCCTCCCGGGTTCAAGCGATTCTTCTGCCTCAGCCTCCCAAGTAGCTGGAATTACGGGCATGCAGCACCACACCCGGCTAATTTTTGTATTTTTAGTAGAGAAGAGGTTTCACCATGTTGGTCAGGCTGTTCTCAAACTCCTGACCTGGTGGTACACCCATCTTGGCCTCCCAAAGTGCTGGGATTATAGGCTTGAGCCACCGTCCCCGGCCTAATTTTATTTTTTTTAGAGACAGGGTCTTGCTTTGTCACCCAGGCTGGAGTGCGGTCATAGGTCATCGTAACCTTGAACATACAAACATAGGTCATTGTAACCTCGAACTCTGGAGCTCACGGGATCTCTCCCTCCTCAGCTTCCCAAAGTAGGAAGATACAGGCACGAGCCACCATGCTCAGCTGTAAAGTTTAGAAATAATTTCAAACTTACAGAAAGGTTACCGCAGTCATACAGATAATCTCCGATATGATTTGAACTCCTTAAAATGTTAATGTTTTACCACGTTTGCTTTTTCTCCCCGTCTCTTCTCTTGTTCTCTTAATATATTTTTCCCTAAAATATTTCAGCGTAAGTTGCAGACAGGAAGCCCTTTTACCTCTGAATATTTCAGTGAGTATTTCCTAAAAACATGGACATCCCTTTGCATAACTGCAGTACCATCATTCATGTTAGGAAATTGCTATGACACTACTAGCTGATTTCAACTTTATTTTGAGGAACTCCTCTGGTCAGACCTCTGGGGCACACTGATGATGTGTGGCGTGGGCAGGCCAGGGGTGTAGGGTGTCTGGCGGCATTTCTGCGCTAGCACCCAAGAAGGGTAGGGGACACGAGATTGCAGAGTAAGCTCATCTCAAAGGCCAGGGGCTTAGTTGATGGTTGAACCTGACCCCAAAGCACTGGGGATTCGGCAGATTGGCAGGCTGGCCAGGACAGGCTTGTCCCTCTTCGATCCTTCCTGAAGTCTTGGCCTGGCACCTGTGATTCCAGTCAGCCGAGGGCCCTCAGTCTATGGGAGAAGAATTGAGGTGCCCTGTTCAGTGAGAAGTTCAGGAAGAACAGAATGTACTTGCTGTGCCCAGGGAACAGGGAGTGGAAGGGCAGGCAAGGAATTAAAAAAAAAGTAACCAAGAGCGAGTGTCTGGCAAGAGCCTGGCCTGTTTTGTAACCATCAAGTGTCCTGGTGAGTCACCACTCCTCTCCGAGGCTTGCTCCTTCCGTGTCACCCCGTGCTGGTCTCTGATTCCAGCATCATTCCCCTCTCAGCCTGGTGTTCCCGGGGCAGGTGAACTTGGGTTATTCACAGCTTGGTTCAAATTCAACCATGGCTGGCTTATGAGCTCAGGCAAGTTGCGGCCCTCTCTGAGCCTCTTTTTTTTGAGACAGAATCTCACTCTGTCACCCAGGCTGGAGTGCAGTGGTGTGATCTCAGCTCACTGCAACCGCCACTTCTCAGGTTCGAACAATTCTCCTGCCTCAGCCTCCCGAGTAACTGGGATTACAGGTGCCTGCCACCACACCTGGCTAACTTTTGTAGTTTTTTGGTAAAGATGGGGCTTCACCATGCTGGTCAGTCAGGCTGGTCTTGAACTCCTGACCCCAAGTGATCCACCCACCTCGGCCTCCCAAAGTGCTGGGATTACAGGCATGAGCCACCGTGCCCAGCCACCTCCTGTCTTGTAGCTTGTGGCAGGAGCTTCAGGTGGGATGGCAGGTGTTTTGCTCAAAGTGGGCCCAATGCAAGCAGGGGTCCATCTCTCACTGGCCACTGAGTCTGTTCGTGGGTAAGGCCCATGGCTCCTGGGCATTCTTTTTCCCCAGCTGTGAGGGAACCCATGCTCACCAGCCAGTGCCTCGAGAGCAGTCCTGGGCCCATTCACCTCAATGCTTCTGCCCAGGAGCATGGCGCACAGGTGTGTTCAGTTGTTTGCCGAGGCTATGACGAAGATAAGCCCAAAAGTCGGCACGTAGCTTGCAGCAGAGCCTTGGGAAGCATTGCAGTCTAATGTGAGGTCTTCAAGCCACCCAGAGTTATGCCCCAGAGCCCAGCGTGCCGCAGGTCATGGGTGTTCCCCTTCTGAGCGTGCACCTCTGCAGTCGGGGAGGAGACCCCTGCACATGGAATTACTGGGACAAAGGAGGTGAGAGGCCGGAGCTGAGGCCGGAGCTGCAGCCGGGGCTGCAGGAGATCGTAGCTAGGACTTCCGGGCTGCATTGGGTGTGGGATCCTGGGAAATGTGTAAGGCAGGAGGGGATGCGGGTGTGTGGTCAGGGGACAGGGGTCTGCCTGCAGCCCTCAATCCTGCCAAAGCTTTTCCTCTGCCCCTGGGGTAACCCGACACCCAGCCATCCACCTGAGGCGCAGGTGAGGGCTGTTCCAATTGCATTTTGAAGGTGTTGCAAATTGCCCTATTATGTTCTGGGGCCAAACCATGTCCCTGGCCCACAGCCCAACCCCTGGGGCTTGGCATCAGTGGCATTGTCCCTGGAAGACAAGCTGCCTTTGAGGGTTTGAGGGTTTGGAGGTTTGAAGGCTTTGGTTTGGCGGGCCCGGTCCACAGGACTCCACCTGGCTGGGTCAAGCAGAATTGGGGTGGTGAGAGGACACAGCCCTCGGCCACCCAAAGGTGCCCTGGTGATGAACAGTGTAGAGGTTTGGAGTGCGTGCTCTGGTGTCAAACAGCCTGGGCTCCACTTACAAGCTGTGTGACCTTGGATAACTGACTAAGCCTCTCTGTGCCTCAGTGTTCTCATCTGTATGATAGAACTGCTAAGAGTCCTTACCTCCTAACAGTGTGGTTAAGGTGAAATGAGCTTATACAAGTAAACCACTCAGAGTATCCCTAACTTGTGTGAGCACCACACAGATGGAAGCCACGATGATAGAAGGAGGGCATTCTGAGGGCAGAATGAGGCCAGCCTCCCCTCTCCTGACCCTCCAGCCCTTTGTGATCTGCCCCTGCCCATGGTCCTGCTTCGCCTCTTAACCACCCGTCCCTCTCCACAGCAGCTGCACTGAGTCGCTGGTGCTTCTCTTGAGCCTACTTAGGCCTCTGGTCCCAACAGGTGCCCTTCTCTGCCTATGGCAGCCTTCCCCACCTTGTCGGGTCAACATCTACCTAGCACTTCCCTTCACGACTCAGCTCAGGCATCACCTCCTCCAGGAAGCCTTCCACTTAACACTGTGACATGATTAACCTCACTAAAACCTGCAAGACATGAGGAAATTGAGGCTCCTCTGAGGCAGAGCCGCTTGCCCAGGGGTAAGCTGCAGGAGTGGGGAGTTGGGACTTGGCTCTAAAGACGGTGGTCTTCCCCCTAGCCAGACTCTTTCTTGCTGTCGGCATTTGTGGGGGACACTGGCTCCCTTAGCCAAAGCAAAGCCTGGACACATTGACAACCATTGGTCAATGTGTCTGCTTTTACGACAGCACCATGCTGTTTGGATTACCATAGCTTTGTAATAGATTTGGAAGTATGGTTGTATGATACTTTCAGCTTTGTTCTTTTTGATCATGATTAATTTGTTTATTCAGGGTCTTTTGTGATTCCATATGAGTTTTGGAATTGTTATTTCTATTTCCATAAAGAGAAACATTGGAATTTTGATAGAAATTGTATTGACATGCCTGTAATCCCAGCAGTGTGGGAGGCAGAAGTGGGTGGATCGTCTGAGGTCAAGAGTTTGAGACTAGCCTGACCAACATAGTGAAACCCTGTCTCTACTAAAAATACAAACAATTAGCTGGGCATGGTAGCAGGCGCCTGTAATCCCAGCTACTTAAGAGGCTGAGGCAAGAGAATCACTTGAACCCAGGAGGCAGAGGTTGCGATGAGCCAAGATTGTGCCATTGCACTCCAGCCTGGGCAATAAGAGCGAGACTCCATCTCAAAAAAAAAAAAAAAGAAAGAAATTGTATTGACTCTGTAGATTATTTGCGGTAGTATGGACATTTTAGCAATATTCATCATTTCAATTTATGATCATGGAATACCTTTCAATCGGGTTGTTTCTTCTTCCATTTCTTTATTGTTTGCAGATTTCAGTATACAGATCTTCCACCTGACACTGCTTCAGGACTGAGTGACTTAGTCCCTGGCTGCTGGGAGGCTGCCTATCGACCTTTCCAGGAACTGCTTTGGCTGAGGAGCTTCATTGTCCAAGGCCATCTTCTTCCTCAGAGGATGCCCGTGTCTGTGTGGCAGAGCCTCACACGCAGATATAAAGGCTCGGCCTCTTGCCGCAGCCTGGGACAACTCAGGGCAATGCCGGTTCCAGAGCTGCCTGTGGAATCAGCTGAGGCCTCCGCTGAGGCTGGTTCACAACCCAGCTTCTCCCTCCACTCAATCCCACCTTCCTTCCCCACTCCAACATGGAGTCCCGGCATGCTTCCTAATCACAGTCCTGCACGCTCATCTCCGAGGCAGAGTCTGCTTCAAGGGAGCCCAGCCTGCAGCAAGTTCTTGCTTGGAGGCATGTGGATCTTGCTGAAAGGGATTCTGGAGATCCCCAGAGCCTGCAGGCCAGGCTTGGGTGCTGTATAGCAGGAAACGCTGTCAGGTCCCAGGGATGACATGGGCCAATGCTCCCTCGCTGCTGTGGCTGCTCCCAGGGCCAGATGCCAGGTCCCTGCTACGCTGCCCCAGACATGTGGAATACCTTTAGCACATGAAGGGTTGAACTTGACCCCAAGTTCAATGGTGTGAGGGATGGGCTAACCCAAGAATGAAAGGGGAAGGATGGCTTGTGTTTGCAAAGGAAGCTTCCTTTGAAAAAACCAGGCCACCTATACTTTACTCCAGAGAAACAGTCTATTAGACTGACTAATCAAAAATTCCTGGCCAGGTGCGGTGGCTCATGTCTGTAATCCCAGCACTTTGGGAGGCCAAGGCAGGTGGATCACAAGGTCAGGAGTTCAAGATCAGCCTGGCCAAGATGGTGAAACTCCGTCTCTACTAAAAATACAAAATTTAGCCGGGTGTGGTGTTGGGCGCCTGCAATCCCAGCTACTCGGGAGGCTGAGGCAGCAAATCACTTGAACTTGGGAGGCAGCCGTTGCAGTGAGCCCAGATCGCACCACTGCACTACAGCCTGGGTGACAGAGCAAGACTCTATCTCAGAAAACAAACAAACAAACAAAACATTCCTGAGGGCAGCAATCACAGCCGATTCAATCCTTTCTCCAGGATCTGGCACTGGGTGGGGAACTTAGGAGCACTCAATATTTATTAAGTAAATGAATGAAAGAAATTTGCGTTAGGTCTGTCCCCCCACTGGAAGGTAAGTTCATGAGGCCAGGACCATATCTGCTTCTATTACTGCCCCACCCCAGTGCCCAGCACAGGTCTAAACACATATTTGTTAGATGAATGAGTGAATGAATGAATTAATGAATGTATTACTTATTCTGGAGTTTCCCAAACTGTGGTCTATGGATAGTCTTTGTATTTCACAGTCGGTGTCCAAATAAGTTTGGGAAATGCTGTACATGGTACTTTCCTGTCAGAGTCATTCTACACTAGAGCACATTGAAGGCTCTGAGAAGGTCTGCAGTGAAAAAGACTGTTACACCCTATTGTATCCAACAGTCACCAAATGTATTCCCTCTGACTCTCCAGTAACTCAGGGACATCAGTGTACCAGGGAAAACATTTTTGGGAATTGCTGCTTTAATCTGAGAATCTGAATTTGAGATCATTTAATCAGGGATGTCAGAAATTTGTTTGGGATGGGGCAAGGCAGTGAGGGGGGCAATCAGATTGAACATAGAGGCGGGAGAGGCTGCCGCTTGGACAAAGGATGTAATGATATGTGCAGGGTCTGCCCAGTAGGAGTTCTGCAGGTGCGTGAGGGCACAGGGACCACCCATCAGGAGAGGGACTTGCGGCAGGTTTTACAAAGCCCATTAACCACAGGGCGATACCCCTCCCTGGCTTCCCTGAGACCCAGCTCCCCATGCTGACGCTGACCTCTACCCTCCATGCCACTTCACGGAGTCCCTCTGGCCCCTTTGAATGCCTCTCCACTCTGCCCGGTGGGCTCTGGGCTCACACGCCTGTAAACAGGGTTTTTTCCTGGTCTGCTGGGGCTGCCCAGCAGGGGCTCGTTCTGGGTATCCAGCCAGAGTGATGGCTGGCCCTGCACCGCGACTGTCTTGGGCAGGGGGGCCTCCCCGAACTTGAAGGAGAAGAGAAAGCATTAAAGACTCAGGCTGACTTTGACCTCACAGGTTACATGGGGACAGGCATGGGGAGCTGGTCTGGGGCAGCCTTGGCCGGGTTCAGTCTGTGCTTTGGTAGGCATTGAAGAAAATACCAGCTAATCAGTGCAGGTGACGTGTAAAGCAGTGACAGTCTCTGCTGTGAGGCCTTGGGTTATGTTCACAGTTCATGCTCTGTTTAGGAAAGCTTGTGAAGGTGAGATTTGGGGCAGTAGGGTGTTGGGGAGAGGAAGACCTGGCTGTCTGACTCTTGAGGAGGGGCAGAGTTTTGAAGGGTTGCAAGAAGGGAGTTTACAGAGTAGAGCCATCCTGGAAGGCTTCCTGGAGAAGGTGGCCTAGGTGCGTGGGAAGGGTGGGTTCCCATGCATAGGCAGAGTAGAGAGTAGGGCACTGCAGGCTGAGACATCAAATCCTGGCATTAGTACCAGAAGCACCCATTCTTTTTTTTTTTTTTCTGAGATGGAGTCTCACTTTGTTGCCCAGGCTGGAGTGCAGTGGTGCTCGGCTCACTGCAACCTCTGCCTCCCGGGTTTAAGCGATTCCCCTGCCTCAATCTCTCGAGTAGTTGGGACTACAGTCACGTGCCCAGCTAATTTTTGTATTTTTGGTAGAGACCAGGTTTTACCATGTTGACCAGGCTGGTCTCGATCTCCTGACCTCATGATCCACCCATCTCGGCCTCCCAAAGTGCTGGGGTTACAGGTGTGAGCTATAGAGCCTGGCCGAAGCACCCATTCTTGAAGAGCCGTAGGATTGGCTCGGAGAGAGACAGACTGCCGTGTAGTCAGCTCGCTCTCCCAGAGCAAGCAGGGCACCTGCATGGAGAAGGGGTCTTAAGCTCCTTGGATCCCTGATAAAGAACCCCTAGCAAAGACTGACTAATGCCAGGAGCAGCCCAGCTTTGAGCACTTACTACGAAGTCCCTTGAAGAAGACACAGCAGCTCCCAGCCCAGCAAGGCTCTGCTGTACCCTGGCCAAAAGTTGTCACTTGCCTTATCTGTGACACACACTGCTGGTTGTTTGCCCAGCCTCCCACCCACTGCCACTTCTTGCCTTTCTCTGCCGCAGATGCCAGAACACGAAATGACTCCTTTGCTCAGTCTCTCTTGAGGCTAGGAGTGGACATGTGACACAATTGTGGACACCAGGAGGTAGGCAAAAGCCCCCAGGGAAGAACAAAGTTTGATTAAAAAAATCTTTTTTGGCCTTTTCACCTCCTATTTTCTGCTTGGAATGTGGCTGTGAGTCCTGGAGGGGCAGCAGCCATCCTGTCACCATGCATTGAAAAGCATCAGGGAAGAGGTTTTCGTAGTATCTGAAGCCAAATGTCTTCCTGCTTGCTGCAACATTGAATGAAGAAATGTCTCTGCTACTGCCACTCAAAAAGGGAGAGTCACAGGGGTAAACACTGGCAGTGCCCATGCCCGTAATGCCCATGAAGGGAGATTGCAGCCCATGCACGGTCAGAACGCTGGACCCATTGGAAACACGGCTCAGTTTATCCAGCTCTCTTCTTTTTATCATTTATTTATTTATTTTTAATTTTGTTTTTTTTAGAGATGGTCTCACCGTGTCACTCAGGCTGAGGTGCAGTGGCTTTTCTATTCACAGGTGTGATCCCACGACTGATAACATGGGAGTTTTCAGATCCGGCTCTCTTTTCTCCACATCCGTGCTCACTAAGCAACTTATACAAATGGTTATTAGTTTTCTTTATCCTTCTTTCTTTCCTTTTTTTTTTTTCAGACGGAATCTCACTCTTGTCGCCCAGGCTGGAGTGCAATCTCAACTCACTGCAACCTCTGCCTCCCGGGTTCAAGCAATTCGCCTGCCTCAGCCTCCCGAGTAGCTGGGACTACAGACACCTACCACTAGGCCTGGCTAAGTTTTTGTATTTTTAGTAGAGAAGGGGTATCACCATGTTGGCGAGGCTGGTCTCGAACTCCCAGTCACAGGTGATCCACCCGCCTCGGCCTCCCAAAGTGCTGGGATCACGGGTGTGAACCACCATGCCTGGCCTGGCCCTGGTTATCAGTTTTCTAATGATATTCTGCCTGGAATGTCCCCTAAATCAGGTTCCCAAACCTGTGGGCCAATAAATGCTGAGTGAATGAGGGAGCAGCCTTGCCTCCCCCTGTGGAGCTGGGGTCTTGAGGGTAAGAGCTGCCTGTCTGCACTCCCTGTAGCTGAGTGCCCAGGGCAGGGCCTGACCCATGCATGAGGCTCTCAAGTGCAGGTTGATAGTCAATGACTGGCAGAGGGTGGGCAGTGAGGCGTAAGGGGGGTCACCCAGAGAACAGAAGTCCAGTTGTTCCTCTTTGCTGTCCCAGATAACTCCAGTGGCCTCAGGCCTGGGGAACTCTCAGCCCATTTCCAGAGTCACTGAAGGGGCCTGTATCTCCGGGATACCTGAGTCTTGGGCACAGGGCCTTGGGCTATGGGCAAGGGCCAGAAGTGAGTTTTCTACAATGGAGCCACTCTTGAATCTGCTTTGTGTTTGCCAGAACCTTCTGTCAGAGAGTTTCTGAGTTCATTTTGGCTCCTTGCCATCCAACTGTTTCTGGAGCCCTCTCTTGGGTAAAGATGAAAATCTGGGTTCGGCTCTGACCTCAGCTAGGGTTTAGGTCAAGGTTAGGGTCAGGATCAGATCTAGGCTCCAGGATAGGTTCAGGTTTATTTTTATTTTTATTTGTTTTTACTTCTTTGAGACAGAGTCTTACTCTGTCACCCAGGCTGGAGTGCAGTGACATGATCTCGGCTCACTGCAACCTCTACCTCCCGGGTTCAAGTGATTCTCCTGCCTCAGCCTCATGAGTAGCGGTGGTTACAGGTGTGCACCACCACGCCTGTCTAATTTTTTTGTATTTTCAGTAGAGATGAGGTTTCACCATGTTGCCCAGGCTAGTCTCGAACTCCTGAGCTCAGGCAATCTGCCTGCCTTGGCATCCCAAAGTGCTGGAATTACACGTGTGAGCCACCAGGCCCGGCCTGGTTCAGGTTTAGAATCAGGTCCGTATGAGAGGGCTAGAGGGTCAGCTCCAGCTTTGAGTCATGTGCTTGCATATCTCATGGGATGAGGAAGCTGGGGCTCAGAAGGAGTCAGAGTTTGAAAGGTCTTGAGTGCTCACACGGAGCAGCTCTGAGGCAACATTCTCCAACTCTCTGACCTGCCCGTCCCCTCCTCCCAGCACCTGCTGCACTGCTCTGCGGAGGGCTGGTGGGCTCTTGTGAGTTACCCTCAGATATGGACAGTCTGTTGGGTGATTGCGCCAACTTCCTGTGGACAGGGCCCCGGGCTTCCCTTTACTAGGCTTTCTTTCTCCTTTGGACCCCCAGGAGGCTCGCAATAAGTGCTGACTGCATCAATAAAGTCAGCGTCCCAAGGACAAAACTCTTCCTCTGATCTAGACTTTTCAATTCAATTTAGTTATGTTCAAAGATTTCAAGAAGGATGTAAGGGAATTTAGGACCTGTCTGCCATTTATGGGAGCTGTCCTTCATCTGTCTATTCACTCATCCATCCATCCATCCATCCATCTCAAACTTTTTTTTTGAAATCTATGTTCTGAGACTGCCCAGCCCACAGGGGATAAAGGAGACACGAGACTGTCTTCAAAAAACTCAATCACTAGATGGAATCAGAATAGCAAGCAGATGGTGAGTATAATAGAACAGAAAGGAATTCAGTTCTGTAGGACCCAGAGGAAGACACAGCCTCACCTGGTGGCACCTTCACCATGCAAGTGTTTCTAAGGTTGAAGCTGAGTCTTGAAAGATGAGAAGGTGATCATTTATCAAAGAAGAGAAGAGCATCCCAGTGAGCAAAAACAGAATGTGCCAAGACCTGTGGCCTTTGGGGAACAGATAGAGTGGGCATGGGAATGGCAAGGTGGCTGGTGAGGCTGGGCTACCAGGCAGGCAGGAGGCTGGAGGACGTCATCCTGAAAGCCTGGGGAGCCACAGAGGGAATCTGAGCAAAGGATTAGCCCGATGTGAGTCATGTTCCACTCCCATCATCCTGGAGGCTTGTAGGGGTGGGCAAACTTGGGTCTTGGTATTGTGGTGGGAGGCCAGGCAGCAGAAGAGATATGCCCTGAGGATGTGATCCACACAGCTCTGACTCCAAAGTCCCCCAGAGATGTGTGGCCTCCGAAGTCCTGGGCTGCCAAGGAAGGAGGTCGGAGAGGGCATCCTGGGGAGCTGCATGTGTGGGCTGAGCAGAATTTGTAGCTGACTCAGGGACCCGCATGGGTCAATGGCTCTAGAGGGGTGTGTCGGGCAACCTGCAGCTTCAGCCAGAAGGCCGGGGGCAGTGCTAGTGCGTGGCAGGGGAGCAGGCCACAGCGAGCCTCTCTCCCTCCCATGGATCCCCGCCCTGCCTGGGCCTCCAGAGCAGCTGGAGATGGATGAAGATGCTATCAGTGGCCTGCAGGAGCAAAGGTCCTGGGGGCGTGTAACACCCAGGATGAGAAGCCAGCCCTGGGTGCGGAGCGAAGACGCCGCAGATCTTCAGGCTGAGGTGAAACCTACAGCATTGATGAGTGCCTCTGAGCTACATGCGATGGTTGAGGTGGATGGGATGAGGCAGCTCAGGGGGAAACTGAGGGCAGGGGGCTCAGGGTTGGGGCAGTCAGGGTGTCAGAGAAGCTTGAGGGCAGTGCTCTGGGCTGCACCTGCACCCCTTCTGGAAAGAGGGAACATGTTGTACGTGCAGGACCTCAACCAGGAAACCCGAGGCTTGTTGATCTTGAGCACTTGCTGGAATCTTGGCCCCAGTTCTGGGCTCAGGACCCAGGGTGTGCATCACCCAGCCTGCGAAGGCTGGATCTCAGGGCTCATGGCAGGCAGATCCTGGGTATATGTGGCTCCCTCCAGTGCCATGGCCAGCTGGGATGCCAGTGCCTCCTGAGGGACAGCTGCAAACTGCCAGGTCCTCTGATTGCAGCCACTGCCCCTCCGTGCCCCATTCAGGCCTCTGAGCTGGTTGTTTTAAAATCATTGAGCACTTGTTGGGTACCCAGCCGTGTGGAGAGCACATCATGTACTTATTCCATTCAATCCATGAAGCAGTTCCTCAAGGGGTCAGCCTCATTATACGGAGGAGGGAATTAAGGGTTAGTTATCCAATGAGTAAATAGGCAGAGATGCCAGCTGGGTGTGAGACCAATATGGTCCAGGACTTCATTTTTTTTTTTTTTTTAAGAGTGTCCTTCATATTGCTGGGCATGGTGACATACCCCTGTAGTCCCAACACTTTGTGACACGGAGGTGGACAGATCACTTGAGGCCAGGAGCTTGAGACCAGCCTGGCCGACATGGTAAAAACCCTTCTCTATTAAAAACACAAAAATTAGTCGGTTGTAGTGGTGCACATCTGTAATCCCAGCTACTCGGGAGGCTGAGGCAGGAGATTCGCTTGAACCGGGAGGCAGAGGTTGCAGTGAGCCAAGACCATGCCACTGCATTCCAGCCTGGGTGACAGAGAGAGACTCTGTCTCAAAAAAAAAAAAAAAAAAAAAAAAAAAATGCCCTTCATACCTTCACATATTACAGAATAGAGGCCTGAGAAGTTTTCAAATCCGTTGTCCTCACCTGGGATCAACTGAAATTCAGAGCCTGAGGCTTTTGGCTTCCGTATGGAAACTTAATTGCATGTGACCTCTTAAGGGGAATAGAACAATGGACAGGGGAGTGAAGCTGGAGAAAGGAGGACTGATGGCAGATGGCATTGGTGGAGAGCCCTGGGTCGCAGTTCCCAGAAGCTGCACAAACTCATCCTGGGGGAGGTGAGGAGACTTGGTCCCCGCGCCCATGCCTCCTGTGTCTCTGGTGGCGATGTGTGATGCCCGGGCGGGGCGTGCTCCACGGGCATGCGCACAGAGCTGTCTGCAGACAGAGGCAGCTGGAGCAAGGCGCCGCCAGTGAGGTGCAGAGGGCTTGCTGTGGAGCTGTATCTTGCAGCCGGGGACACTGAAGCCTGAGCAGCTCTGACATGCCATGCATTGGTGTCTGAACCAGGATCTGCTTGAGGTCATCTGCCTCCTGGCCACTGAAGTGACTGTGGTGGTGACAGGCAGGCAGCAGCCTGTCCGTCTATGTGTGTGTGTATTGGAGAGAGAGAGTATCTGGGGTGATGTGCGGGCCGCCAGGAAATGGAGCATGGATACGGTCCTGTCTAGCAGGTTCTCAGGAGCATGTGTGCGCAGTATAAAGAAGGCTGCCCCAGGCTGCTGGTCCAAGCCCAGAGTGTCCAGATCCCCATCCCAGGATAGCCCAGCCCAAGCCAGGCCATAGTGCCGGTCACTCCCAGGAGGAGCAGGGGACAATGGGACAGCATATGTCCTGGGCTGTTGAGCCATTTCCACTGAGTCCTCAGACAGCCCTGGGGCCCAGGGAGAGCAAGAATGATGAGTAACCAGGCTACGGCCTCCAAATAAACACCACCCCAAACCCCAGACCAAACCGCCTGCTCAGCTTGCCAGCTGCAGCTGCCAGAGTAATCAATACCCATTGTTCTCCTAGACAAATGTTCCCTCTGCACTTTTGGCCACTGTGTTCCAGGGGATGGCTAGATGTGGGTTTACAAAGTATAGATGGACACAGCTTAATGGGATCTGTTCCCCAAATTGCTCCACCCCACAACCTCCCACTGCAGAGTCATGAGTTGAAGACAGACACCTGGCTGGATCCGGGTGAAGGGCTGGCACCAGGCCTGTGCAGACTCCAATCCCTGAAAGCTGGGTGACCTTGGCCTCGGGTTCCTCGACTACTCAAGAGGGGTGAGAGTCTGCAGCTCTCGATATCTAATAGGGTTGGCTTGGGGATACAAAGATTCCTGGGAAAAGCAGCCAACAGGAGTAAAACGCACAGTGTTACGGCTCCTCTCATTGTAATGGGAGGCATCGGCTTAGGGCAAGGAGCGTGCGCTTCCCAGTCGGACAGGCCTGGGCTCACACGCTGGCCTTTTCCGTCAAGGCCTGACACCTCTCTGAGCTATGGGGTCAGAGAGGCTAGCCTGCAAGACTGGTGGGAAAGCTGCAGCTGCTGGCCTGGCTCTTAGCACAGTGCCGTGGCCGTGAGGACTGTAATGTGGCTGCCGTGGTCCAGGCACTGAACGACCTCAAAGGACCCCTGATCAGGTCAGGCCAAGCATCACGGACAGCGCCGGGACCTCATCCTCACTGTGCTTAAAGGCCAAAGTCAGCACCCACCTCTTCTATGGATCCCTCTTGAATCCTTCCAGCCCTCGTTGTGGCCCCTCCTCCAAGCTTCTGGATCTCATGTCACCTATTCCATTCTTTTTAGCTCTTAATCATGGCAGGGGACATTTACTATGGGATGGAGAGGGCACTGCCTAGCATGTTTACAGCCTTCTTTTTTTTTTTTTTTTTTTTTTTGAGACAGTCTCGCTCTGTCGCCAGGCACCAGGCTGGAGTGCAGTGGCGCAATCTCGGCTCGCTGCAGTCTCTGCCTCCTGGGTTCAAGCAATTCTCCTGCCTCAGCCTCCCGAGTAGCTGGGACTACAGGCGAGCGCCACCACGCCCAGCTAATTTTTGTATTTTTTAGTAGAGACAGGGTTTCACCATGTTGGCCAGGAAGGTCTCGATCTCTTGACCTCATGATCCACCTGCCTCAGCCTCTCAAAGTGCTGGGATTACAGGCGTGAGTCACCGCGCCCGGCTACCCCCTTCTTATTTGAGAGTAAGGCCCCATTATGTAAGTACTGGCAGGAAATTAAACCACCCGCTATGGAAGCTGATGGGGCAGGCATTCTCTCACGTAGTTCCTGGGCAAATGGACCCAGACGTGGCTAAAAGCACCCTTCCATCCAGGGCTCAGACTCAGGTGGGTGACATCAAGTGGAGGGGGAGTGGGATGCCATTCCTTGTGGCCGTGTCCACAGGTGGCAGCAGTGGCCCTGGTGTCTCGCCACAGTGGGAGCATGAGCTTCTGTGGGCCTTCCCCACAGGCCTCCAGGCGTGATCTTGGCCAAGCTTTTGCCCCTGGGCCTCCCTTGGTGGCTGCCCACTTACTGAGCCCATTCTCCCACCTCCTGTCAATTCTGAGCTCCCCAGTCACCAGTGTGGGGTTTCTATTGCTTGCACCCAACCTGCACATTTGCCTTTGCATGATGCCAGCTGTTCCAGGTGAGCAAATAATCTTCCCACTGGACGCTACCCCCTGGGGGCAGCAATGGGAGTTACCCCATTGGACTTGGCTGCCAAACACACCTAGGATAGGATCCAGGTTCTATCATTTACTAAACTGGGGCTCTGAGCAGTTATCTGCTCTCCACAAGCCTTGGTTTTCTCATCTATAAAATGGGCACCTACTTCCTAGGATCTTGACTTAAGAAAGTAGACTTGAATATCGTGATGGTGGCGGAGGATAGGGGAAGGAGAGAATAGAATTAGGCTGCTCCTAAGCCTGCTCTCATGCTGGGACCGGTCTGGGAATGGGGACTGGGGTGGGGACAGGGGGCGAGGCTCCAGGACAGAGGTCTGATGGCCTATGGTGGGCAGAGGCAGAGTGCCTGGTAATTAATTCCGTTTTTCTCCTTGTTAGATTTCCAGTTTACCGTCTTTGCTATTTAAATCTTAGTTGTTGATGGAAGTTTCCAAAGGTTTATATTGCCTCTCCTGAAACAAAACATGAGCTCCTTGAGAAATAAGACTTTGTATTTTCATCTTTGTACCCTCACAGCACCTAGTATGTTACTTAATACATATTTACTAATTAGATTCTAATTCTGCAGGTTCAGTAGCTTTCATGCTGCCTGGGCTTTCCAAAAGGGATGTCTGCTGATGGGGTAGCTTGCTGGAAAAGGAAGATTCTGTAAAAATTCAGTTTCTTTGTATGTTCCCAGGCTCTGCCAGGAGTTAGGGATAAAATTGAGCCTGTGGTACGATGGGGAGACAGGTGGGTATTTACTCTCATTACAGAGTCATCTGTGTTTAAATAATTGTTTAGGAATGCATATACTCCGTTGTTCAGCCTGTCCCTTACGCTGGGTATTATACAAGTGTTCCAAATGTCTTCTCTCATTGAATTGTCACAAAACTCTTAGGAGGTAGGTGTTATTATCAACCTGATTTTATAAAAGTAGAACTTGAGGCTTAGGGACCTGCCCAGTTCAAGTAAATAGTGGAGCCAAGGTTTAAACCCAGGTGTGTCTGATCTCCAAATCCATGGCTCTAACTGCTGCTTTGTGTTACCTTGATAGAAAGAAACTCCATGTTCAGGAAACCCAGAGGAGGGAATACCTGAATTGGCCAGAAAAGTCAAGGAAGCCTTCCTGGAAGAGGTAGTGCTTAAACTTCAATTTTTAAAAACCACACTTTTTTTTTTTTGAGACAGGGTCTTGCTCTGTCACCAGGCTGGAGTGCGGTGTCACAATCTTGGCTTACTGCAACCTCTGCCTCCCGGGTTCAAGCGATTCTACTGTCTCAGCCTCCCGAGTAGCTGGGATTACAGGTATGTGGCACCACGCCCAGCTAATTTTTGTATTTTTAGTAGAGATGGGGTTTTACCATGTTGGCCAGGATGGTCTGGATCTCCTGACCTCGTGATTCGCCCACCTCGGCCTCCCAAAGTGCTGGGATTACAGACGTGAGCTGCCGCGCCTGGCCAAAACCACACTTTCAAATGGACATGTATAAACACCCATGAAAGTAAAGACGGTATGAAATAAATCTTTAGGAAATGAAGCGGAGTTTTGGGGCAGATGCCTGCCGGAGTCCAGGATTGTTAAGCTATGTGCACCTTCGGGCACTCACAGACAAGTAGGAGGGCCTTGTAGGGTGTCAGGTGTGACCCGAGACAGTGAGGGATCAGATGGAGCTGCCGTGGTGGACAGCCCGTGGGAGCTTGAGTAAATTAATTCAGAAGATGGCTGTTCCTTATGTTTGGACTTCCACCCACAGATGTGGGACAAAAGCAATGCATTGCACGTGGCATATGGCAGGTGAGGAAACTTGCTGTTTTTGGATTTCCCCAGGAGTGAGTAGGTAAATAATTTCTTTCAGTTTGGCACAGTTGGGTTCAAGGGCGAGGACTTCAATCTTTCAGCACTGATGGTTTGAGGCAAGGGATGGGAATCTGAGTCACTCTTGCAAGCCTTAGTGCAGAGGAAGCTGAAGGACTTCATGGGAGCCGGGGCAGGCAACAGAACTGGGTAGAGCTGGGTGTGGCCCTGGGTTTTACAGCCACGGTCCCTGGGCAAAGGCATTTTCCTTCTTGGCATGTTTATACAACATAGATGGTTATTGCTTGGATTAAAAAAAGTTTTATGGTTGGTTATAATTTTTGACATTGGGAATGTCCCCATGTGTCGTGGAGTGGTCAGACTTCCTGAAGAGCAGAGGAGGAGAAAATTTCCTGGGATGTCTATGACAACAGAATTGTCACTATGCCAAGATATAGCCAACATCACCATGTACCTGGCCTACAGGCAATTTTGCAGCCTTCAGACTAATTTCTTTTCTTTTTTAAGATTGATGTAGAGACAGTTTTGCTGTGTTGCCCAGGCTGGTCTCGAACTCCTGGCCTGAAGCAATTCTCCCTCCTCGGTCTCCCAAAGTGTTGGGATTAAAGCCCAGCCCAGACTCGCTGTTCATTCATTCCCTCATTCACCCACTTATTTGTTCTACTTCTTCACTTCTTATTTATGGCCTGGTCTTTGCTCTGGTAATTTTTCTGCTCTGATGTCCAGGTTTATAACCTAGATGAAGAGAAAAGAGAAACAGCTAAGAAGGAATTCTCTGACATTTCTTCTTGATTTCCTCTGCCAGCTTGTCTTTGTCAGGTGAGGCTTTAAGCATTTTGGCAAGCAAGGAAACACAAAAGACAAATCGTAGCTGGACTTCACTAGCACGTGTGATAAATTCACTCAGTCTTCCAGTGGGCAAGGGGAAGGGAATATGCTTTATTTACTGTAGCCACATCCCACGAATTTTAATATTCTATGCTTTCATTCACTTACAAATACTTCCTAATTTGAATTGTAGCTTCTCCCTCTTCCGTGAGTTATTTAGAAGCGTGCTGTTTGGTTCCCAATTGTTTGAATATTTTCCAGAAATGTTTATAAAGCAGATTCCTAATTTAATATTATTATGATTAGAAAACATACCTTGTGTGATTTGAAAACTTTTAAATTTATTGATATTTCTTTTATGTATCAAAATATTGTCTGTTTTAGTAAATGATTCTTGCGCACTTGAAAAAAATCCTATTTCCTTGTTATTGCTGTTGGGTGGAATGTCCAATTAGTGTAGCTGATAGTGTGTGGTTCAAGTCACTGTATAGTTATTGATTTCCTGTCAACTTGTTCTATTAATTATTGAGAGACCGATATTGAAATATCCAACTATAATTGTGAATTTGTCTATCTTTAAGTTCTACCAGTTTTTCCTTTATGTTTTTTTCAAGCTTTGTTAGTAGATGCATATTTAGAATTATAATATAATCTTGATATATGGGGCCCTTTATCATTTTAATAATGGCCTTCTTTATCCCTAGTAATATGATTTGCTTTGAAACTCATTTTTTTCTGATATTGATGTAGCATTCTAATATTCTTTTGATTAGTGTTAGCATGGTATATCTTCTTTCATTATTTTGGGTCTAACTTATTTGTGTCTTTATATTTAGAGTGCAATTCTGGTAGACAGGTGATAATTGAATCTCGCTTTTTTATGGAAAAATATACGTAACACAAAATTCATCACTTTAACCATGTAAAGTGTACAATTCAGTGGTATTTAATACATTCACAGTGATGTATGACCATCATGGTGTTCAAGAACATTTTCATCATATTATAAGAAAAACCTCTGTACCCATTAAACGGTCCCTCCCCATTTCCCACTCCCAGTTCCTGGTAACCACTGTTCTACTTTCTGTCTCTGTGGACAAGTTAAGCAGTTTGAACTTTTTTTTTTGAGATGGAGTCTCGCACTGTAGTCCAGGCTGGAGTGCAGTGGTGCAATCTCTGCTCATTGCAACCTCCACTCTCTGGGTTCAAGCGATTCTGCTGCCTCAGCCTCCTGAGTAGCTGGGATTACAGGTGCCCGCCACCACGCCCAGCTAATTTTTTGTGTTTTTAGTAGAGATGGGTTTTCACTATGTTGGCCAGGCTGGTCTTGAACTCCTGACCTCGTAATCTGCCCACCTTAGCCTCCCAAAATGCTGGGATTACAGGCATGAGCCACCCACCTGGCCAGCAATTTGAACTTTCAATGAAGATGCTGAAAATAATTCTTTCATAAAGTCCAATAATTTTACTAGAATATGTCTTGATATTGGCCAAATAGGTTACTTTTCCTAGATATGTGGTATGCTCTTTCACTATGTAGTTACAGAATCTTTTATTTCAGGGACATTTTCTTGAATTACAGGTTTTAGTGCTTGCTGTCTTCCATTGCTTCATGTTCTTCTTGAAAGCCTCTTATTACATATGTTAGATCTTCTTCGCCTGTCAATTACTTTTCTTTGAATCTTTTGTATCTCTTTAAAATATTTAAAAACATTTTCCTCTCCACCTTCTATGTATCTTAAGGCATCATTGTACTTGTTCTTTCTTGTTTTCTTCTGGTATAATCTTCATTTGAAAAATGTATCTTTTTTTCTAATCATATCCTGAGTTCTATTCATCTCAAATCTTCCTATTCACCAATCACCTCATTTATAAGGTTTTAAAATTTTAATTTATATTATTCTTTAATAATTTATTTTCATTTTCATAATATATTTTACTTGTTTTTAAAATTAGGTAATTTTTATGTCTTTTATAGGTGTCTTATGGGTTTCATTCATTGCCTTGTCTATTTCATTGTTGGGTACATTTATTGTCTTACTATTTTATTTTATTTTTTGAGATGGAGTCTCACTCTGTCGCCCAGGCTGGAGTGCAGTGGTGCAATCTCAGCTCACTGAAACCTCTGCCTCCTGGGTTTAAGTGATTCTTCTGCCTCAGCCTCCTGTGTAGCTGGGATTATAGGCATGTGCCACCATGCTAGACTGATTTTTGTATTTTAAATAGAAACTGGGTTTCGGGCCGGGCGCGGTGACTCACGCCTGTAATCTCAGCACTTTGGGAGGCGGAGGCGGGTGGATCACGAGGTCAAGAGATCGAGATCAAGAGATCGAGATCATCCTGGTCAACATGGTGAAACCCCGTTTCTACTAAAAATACAAAAATTAGCTGGGCATGGCGGCACGTGCCTGTAGTCCCAGCTACTCGGGAGGCTGAGGCAGGAGAATTGCTTGAACCCAGGAGGCGGAGGTTGCGGTGAGCCGAGATCGCGCCATTGCACTCCAGCCTGGGTAACAAGAGCGAAACTCCGTCTCAAAAAAAAAGAAACTGGGTTTCACCATGTTGGCCAGGCTGGCCTCAAACTCCTGACCTCAAGTAACCTGCCCACCACTGCCTCCTAAAGTGCTGGGATTACAAGTGTGAGCCAGCATACCCAGCCTATTGTTTTATTCTTATATATTCTTATGGTACTCCCTATTATTTTATTTCCTCAGGATAAACTTCTTACAGGATTTGACTGTGATTATTTTCTGTTACTTACTTTGCATATACAGTAAATTTTCATGGCTTTTAAGATGGAAGGGCATGCTAGGATAGTTTTTTAAGCTTCATTCCTAGAGCTCCCTCTTAGGTTTTTCTCACAAAGTGATCTATTTATTTATTTTTTTGAGACAGAGCCTTGCTGTGTCCACCAGTCTAGAGTGCAGTGGCGCAATCTTGGCTCACTGTAACCTCTGCCTCCTGGGTTCAAGCACTTCTCTGCCTCAGCCTCCCGAATATCTAGGATTATGGGTGCCTGCCACCACACCCGGCTAATTTCTGTATTTTTAGTAGAGATGGGGTTTCATCATCTTGGCCAGACTAGTCTCGAATTCCTGACCTCATGATCCACCCACCTCAGCCTCCCAAAGTGCTGGGATTACAGGTGTGAGCCACCATGCCTGGCTGATTTATTTATTTATTTTTGAGATGGAGTCTTGCTCTGTAGCCTAGGCTGGAGTTCAGTAGCGCAATTTTGGCTCACTGCAACCTCTGCTTCCCAGGTTCAAGCATTCAGGACAGCGTTTCACCATGTTGGCCAGGCTGGTCTCGAACTCCTGACCTCAGGTGAACCACCTGCCTCAGCTTCCCAAAGTGCAGTGATAACAGGCATGAGCCACTGTGCCTGGCTTCACAAAGTAATTTAAAACATGGCCTCATACTTTCTGAGCTCTGCCTACTCCGCACCTCTCCTCTACTTTAATCCAAACTTTCTTTTCCCATTGCTTCTATTGCCCCTGTCCTACTCAGTTTAGATTCTATTCCCATCTGTTTCTTCTCACTGTGGATCTTTGTCTGGGGAAAGAGCTTTGATGTGTTCATTTCATGGGGTTATAAGGCCCACGCTCCTCCAGCACCATCAGAGCCATCATATCATGGCCCCATTGCATTCACCCACATACTGGATCTTTTAAAACCTTCCCAGTTTTGATCGTTCTTCTCAGATTGGCCCACGGTGCATTCCAGTTAGTTCACACTGGTGACTTTGGGATTGTTCTGTCCTTGTGATACAGGAGTTAAGAAGAAATCACTTAGGCAGATAGAAAGGGTATGGAAGTCCTCGGTCAGGCTTTTCTCTTTAATGAAAGGCAGTCCAAATCATTTTCTAACAACGGGCATCCTGTAAAGTCGAGCTGCAGATACCAACGAGTAAGCCGGAAGCTTGCATGGGTGAATGCTGGCAGGAACTAGGGACAAGACATGTTCAAGACGGTGGCTCCATCTTCCCTTCTCTGCCAGCCACATGTACAGTAAGGAGCAGACAAGATGGCGCTGGCCAAGGAGAGGTCATTTGCTTAATAAGATTAGGGTGGGAGACCAGCTTTCCAGCGCTATGTAACATCATACCTGATGGAACCAATCTATGAGTCCTGCTTAAATCAGACACCGCCTCCTCAAGCTGGGCTATAAAATTTGGGGCATCCACCACAGCCAGTTTCTTCTGCTCAGAAGACCCCCCTCTCTCTCTAGAGAGAGCTGTTTTTCTTTCTCTTTTCTTCTGCCTGTTAAACCTCTGCTCCTAAATTCTTGTGTCTGTGCCCTAAATTTTCCTGCGGCGAGAGGACGAACCCCAGGGTATATACCCCAGACACCACAGCCACTTCACTCGCAGCCATCAGAAGCCAAGGCATCTTCAGACTGCACAGACGTAGGACCATGTAGTCCTTTAGCTGACAATGGTTTGTTCCCACCCACTTTTAGGAGAGTCTTCGGGAGACTTTATTACCTAGTTTTGTGGTAGACGTTATCCATTGGTCTAGTTTTGCTATCTTAGTTACTCTCTTCGTTTACATGGGATAATCTGGGAATATTTAAAACTCTACCATCACCTTACGAGAAATCCAATGTACATTTACTTTTTTTAAAAAATAATTTAGCTAGAGATATTTTCTACTGCTCACAAGTCAGGACCTGGACTGATACAGAGGTTTAACTGACTCACAAAAGGAGTGGGGGCATGGCTGCCATGGAAAGCAGTCACGAGATTGTCATTTCAGCCCACATCAAAGACAGCAGAGCATTTAAACCATGGCAGGTGATGATCCTACCCCTTCTTTTCTGATCAGCCCTCGGGTGCAGCACAACTCTTCAATCTGCTCTGAGCACCATGATTTTAACAGACATTCATTTGTGAAGTGTGTTTAGGAAGGCGAGGCCTTTTGAAATCTTACTACTCTAGTAAGAAACTACTAGGGAACTTCTAGAACATCTCAGGGGGCAATATGACCATCACCTTCAAGTATTTGATCATGAGGAAGGCAAAGAGACTTGCCTGTGTGGCCCCAAAGAGTAGAACCTCAACCACGGGGTAGACATTACCGGGGGACAGATATTCATTTGGACTTAAAGAAGAACCTTTTCTTCCACTGAGAGGCTGTACATGCGCTTGATGGGTGCACGCTAAGGATGACACAACAGCAGTGGAGTTAGACTAATCACCTCTAAAGTCTCTGCAGCTCTAAGACAAGCTTTGGACTTTCCCCGCCTTGGAGCCAGTAATGTTACTAAGCTTGAAAGAGATGCTAGAATTGTACTCAACACCACGTTGAGGCTTAAGGTTGGCTGTCGGATTATGGAAAACTAAATGACAGACTTTACTTTCTTTTTTTCTTTTCCTTCTTCTGAGATGAGAGTGACAGCTTTACTCTCAAATAAGTCATGATTTACTTTATAAGATTTAACTGATATATCCATGAAATAATAAGCAAATAAGAATCGCTACAATTTTCTGAGTGCTGCTAAATGCTATCTCTATATTATCTCATGTAATCCTTGCAGCAACCCCGGGAGGTAAGTGCTGTTATTATTTCCACTTGATAGATGAGGCTTTACAAGGTGAAGCAACTTGTCCAAGGCTGGCTGGGCGCGGTGGCTCATGCCTGTAATCCCAGCACTTTGTAAGGTTGAAGCGGGTGGATCACGAAGTCAGGAGTTCAAGACCAGCCTGCCCAACATAGTGAACCCCCATATCTACTAAAAATGCAAAAATTAGCCAGACATGGTAGTAGTCCCAGCTACTCAGGGGACTGAGGAAGGAGAATTGCTTGAACTAGGGAGGCAGAGGTTGTGGTGAGCCGAGATCGCGCCACTGCACTCCAGCTTGGGCAACAGAGTGAGACTCCCTCTAAAAAAAAAAAAAAAAAAATAGTTGTCCAAGCCTGTACAGATAGTAAGTAGCCAAATTGGGATTCAAAACAGCTGTGTCCCTAAATCTGTGCTCTTAAACATTTCAGTAGGAAAATTTTAAGATTTTTTAAAAAGCTGGTACCATATGACTCTAAGAGTGTTCCAGAGGGAAGGAAAAAGATGAACACAAATTGAAGGCTTTGTACATAGTGTCAGTTACCATCCAGGTTCATCCTCAGTAAGAAGCACATGTTGTTAGCCTGAAGTACCAGACAGGACCCAGTCAGGAGATAGAAAACACAGCCATTATTTTTACAAAGAGCATTAATACAAAAAGCGTTAGCCAGATATAAAGTTGGTAATCAGGTAACTGAAAAGGCAAAAAGAACGCTGTTGTGGAGGTAATAACTGCTGGAAGCAGCTCCACCCCCCATGGCTGGGGGGCAATGGAAGAGATTAGAACGATTAGAATTTAAGAGCTTGGAGGAGAAGCCCCCTTGGAGCCAAAACTCAGACCTCGGGGGGTAGTAGGAGGAGACACTGCTGCTCTGGAGCTGGTGTCTGGGAGATGCCGCACCACGAGGCTGGTTCTGTGAAGGCTGGGAAACTGCAAACTAGATTCAGCGGCTGCTCCGGGAGGGACCTGCTGCCGCCGAGGGGAAGGCGTGTGGCTGGGCCTACAATCACCTGAGCTGAATCACTTGACTGGCAGGACGAAGTCCTGTCGCCCCGACTGGCACTGAGCTTCCCTTTATCGCCCCCTATTGGCTAGGACTAATATAGAGCCCGCTGGCAATGTAGGAACATGGTTTGCAACATGGTTTTGGCAAGGAAGACATGGAGGCTCAGAGAGCTGAAGACATATGCCTCAAGTTTCACACTCGCCTCCCCACCACCAGCCTTGTACCAGTGCTGGGTGCTTTTATGACCTCTTTGCTCATTTCTAGGGCGGCATTGGGGCCAACTTAGCCTCCTTCTTTCACTTCTCTGCACTTGGTAGGAGCTTTTGCCTCGAGGGGCAGCACAGCCTGACACTGGCGGACGGGGAGCCCTGAGAGTGCCCTCTTTGTGCTCCCCCAGCCCTGGAATCTCTCCTGACACATTCCCTGGCTGCGTCTCACCCCCTGTTCTGGCAGGCCCAGTCTGGTGGTGGTAACTGCCAAGCATCTGCTCAGCCTGCCTTGATGCTGGGAACAAACAGATCAGCTTAGCCCAAGCCATTACCTGCCTCTCAGAGGCCTCAGGCACCATGGCTGGTCGGCTTCCCAGAAAATGGGTCGGGTTGGGGTTAGGGCATGTCGGGCTCCTGTGTTGAAGGAAGCAATACTTGTCCCAAGGGACAGGAGACCTTTCATAGGGTGGTGGGCTTTTAGTGGGTGAGTCAGGGGAGCTCACTGCTGCGCATCCATCCTGTGCAGCCATCCCCCAAAAATATTTACTAAGTGCATAGTATGTGTCAGACATGGTGCTTGTGGTGGAAATACAGTGCTTATAAAGGGAACAAGTTGGCCAGGCAAGGTGGCTCATGCCTGTAATCCCAGCACTTTGGGAGGGTGAGGCAGGCGGATCACAAGGTCAGGAGATCGAGACCATCCTGGCCAACATGGTGAAACCCTGTCTATACTAAAAATACAAAAATAGCTGGGCGTGGTGGTGTGCGCCTGTAGTCCCAGCTACTCGGGAGGCTGAGGCAGGAGAATCGCTTGAACCCCGGAGTCAGAGGTTGCATTGAACCGAGATTGTGCAACTGCACTCCAGCCTGGGTGACAGAGTGAGACTCCATCTCAAATAAATAAATAAATAAATAAATAAATAAATAAATAAATGGAACAACTTTGCCACACTGACAGAACTTAGGGTCAAGTGCAAGATACAGACCATAGCTGAGTAAGAAAAGGGGACAGGTGTGGAGTTCATATCAATAATTCCAAGTTTGTAAAAAATATAACTTTAACTTCTATAATTCACACTGATTTCTATTTTGAGACTCATTTCATTGGGAGAGGAAAGGCATAATGGATCAGTTGGTTTGGGATCGTTTTCTTTTTCTAAGGTTGCGTTTAGGTTCTGGGAGGCTTATGTAGAGACGTGGAATCTGAGATATTAAATGAAGCAAAAACTCTCTTGAGCCCTTTGATTGGTATCCTGTGGGCCTGGCTCCTCTGTGCACACAGGTAAGGTGCATGCATGCACACGTGCATAAACAATCGCAGTCGTTCTCATTTCCCACTCCGCAGCCACCTCTATCTCACTGCTCTCCTTTGGTGTCCCTCCCTTCACTAGCAAACATGTGGCTGAGTGGACCCAGTATGTCAAGACACGTTCAGAATGCCTTCTGCAAAGGAAGACAGGGGGACAGACGTCAGATAAGAGGCAGTCACATGGCAGACGTAGAGCCAGGCACTTGACATGCTTTTCTTCAGTCCTTTCCTTATCCATTAAAGTAGGTATGACAAACTGAGGTTGAGGAAGGTTAACGGATGCATCCCCCTCAGCACAGTGAGGATTCTATCAGACCCCCAACCCCTTCCCCCACTGCCATATCCTATGGCCTAAGTGTAGATGCTGGTGCCCCAGAGGGTCCAGATCTGGAAGGGAGTGGCATCAGGACTCCAGGTTGATCCTGGGACAATCTATGAATGGCCTCTTAGAGTCTGGACCTCATTCATTCTTAATCCTTCACCTCCTAGACACAGGGTCAGGAATTTCTGCAGGAAGAGTCAGAGGATCAAGTGTGATGCATCCTGACAGCTCCCCAGGTGTTCGATGACAGCCTGGTGGAACTGAGCAAGCTGGGAGAACAGGCCCTTGGCCAAGGCACCCAAACCACCAGAAAATGGAAGAGACTCAAGTCTGTGGTTTTCCTGATGCATGAATGGACAGGGCTGAGGATGCAGCTGAATGACCCAGGGGTGGGGAGGGGACAGTGTCTGGATAGAGTCAGTCTGAGCCCCAGGGAAGGGATGGCAGCTTCCCACTTCTTACCCACCCCATACCCTTGTGTCTCGCTCTGCCCCCATCCTAGAGGGCAAACCCAGGAGTAGCTGCACTCCCTCTCACTTCCCGCACTCTTGCTGCAGACATGATTAAAGAAAACTGAACCTTGAATCCCAGAGTACCACTCAGGTCTGGAGCTCAGAAGATTCTGAATTTAAGTAGGTAAACACCCATTAAGAACATCAACAAAATGTCAAGAACCATCACAGCAGCTGGGCTCTTTGTACACGTGGCTTGATAGAACCTATAATAAAATTTAAAAAGCATGCTACATAATTAGACTTTTAACTGTATTTATGCTTCTACTCTGGTTGGAAAAAAAAAAAAACGGCAACCAGTAGATGTTTGTGATGTTATTTATTCAGAGTAGAGACAATTGCTGGAGCAAATGTGGATCCATAGGCCAGCTGCAATTAGTCACAGTTCCCCTGTCACAAGAAGAGCCTGGGTATGCACCCTACACTGTTACACCCCCAGGTCCATGGCCCACAGGCCGGGAGCTGGGAACTGCAGACTAGAGAGTTCTAGTGACATCCCTTCCTGTGTCCATGTGCTCTTCGGCAAGTGACTTGACTCCTGTGAGTTGTGGTTTCCTCATCCTTACCTGCTTGTTGAGGTGCTGGAACAGAATTAGACACTGGCCATGACACACATAGCTAGGGAGAAACAAGCCTGTGGCCTCAGAAGCTATTCCTCTCTTGTTGTTTCAGATAGGAAAAAATCGTATGTCTTTTTTTCTATCATTGTCGAAACTTCAGGCTTGGAAGGTGAGGGCAAGCAGGAGAGTTGGTGGCCAGGATGTTTTGCCTCAGCTTTTCCAGGAGGATCTTATGAGAAAGAAAGTCAACTAGGACTCAGTCACCTTCCTGAAATTAGGGATTGTCTGGTTTGCCCTTCTGCCTTATGAGGGGCTGGATCAGGTCCTGGGGCTTGGTTAGATCAGACAGGTAAGTTACCCTGAGCCACAGAAGTTGATGGAGACAGAGGGTAGAGCAAAAGAGTTTTGAAGGAGACCCAGAGACCAAGCTCCCTTGTTGATTTCTCCACTCATTCTTTTACCAAGCCATCTAGTAAATCCTTCCTGCTGCCTTTTTTTTTTTTTAAGATGAGGTTTCGCCAGGTTGGACAGGCTGGTTTTGAACTCCTGACCTCAAGTGATCCACCCACCTGGGCCTCCCAAAGTGCTGGGATTACAGGCATGAGCCACCGTGCCCGGCCTCCTGCTGCCTTTTCTGGGCTGACTGTGTACTAGGGGTGGAGGCCGTGAAGCCCTGTTAGCATTATCATAGAGTTCTGTGTCTGGTTGAGAATGCAGAGATGCCCACAGATAACGATCATATGGTAATATGTGATAAGTACCATGATCAAGTGAGGCACAGGAACTGTGGTGGCAGAGAGGAGGGGCTCCTCATTCGGCTGTAGGTCACAGAGGGCTCCCTGGCGGAGGTGACAGTGGAGCTCACCACGAAGGATGAATATGGTCCAAGGTGTGGGTGCAGGACCAAATAGGGAGGTGGCAGGAGGGACTAAGGCTTTGTTCACCAATAGGGTCCTTCTTTGGGGCATGGCCTTGTCATACGTGGTGAATTTTACCCAAGTGAAGGGCCCAGAGTCAGGGCAGACAGAAACCACAGAACCACTTGCTTTTAGTAAGTGTATGCCATGACTCCTCAGAAGCACAGCTGGGAGGATCCCAGTGGGAGCAGAATGACTTTAAAACATCAACAATTCATGATCCTGAAGGTTCCCCTCTCTCGCTTCTTATTCTATTCTCCTTTTTTGGCTATCCTACACAGAGTCATTAGCTGAAATCTTTTCAAAGACTGTATTTATCACACCATTCTTCTGCTCAAGAAGAAGATGTGGAGATCCTTCTGTTTCTGACCAAGGCAAACTAACAGGGCCCAGACTTACCAATTACCTAAAAAGGCAGTATTTGAAACAACAGTTTCAAAGACAATGAATACTGTACAGTGCAGTTAGTAATCTCTGAGAAATGGGAAACAAATGAAGTCCTACAACTGCCCCAGCTTACAAGTCTCCAGGCCGTGATGCAGAGAGGAGACCTAGAGAGACTCTGGGACTCCTCGAGTGGAGACGGGGCTGAGGATACAGGGAGGTTAAAGCCCATAGAGGTCACAGGACAGAGTGTCAGAGAGATGAGAACTGCACAGAAACAGAACCCCAGAGATCTCCAGAGGGTCCTCCTGGAGTGTGCACCAGAGTAACGAATGATAGTGGGGAAACTATCCAAGGGTAGAACAGAGTTAGAGCCAGCAGTATGCAGCATGCACGCAAAGTCAGGAATCATGTGTGCGCCTGTCAGGCAGGTGGGAAAACCTAATTTACAGCTCGCTGGGTATACTCAGGAGGGATTTGTCTCAGTAGTGGGGAACAACTAGCTTTTAAATTAGACAGGACTCCATCTAAAACTCATAAAAGCAAGCCCTTAAAGATTCAAACTGCTTCCAAGTAACTAAACTATATCTCAGAATACATCTCAAGAATATTTACAGGAATACTAAAAATCCAGCACCCAATAAGTCAAAGCTAACATTGTCTAGCAGTCAATCAAAGATTACCAGACATTCTTTTTTTTTTTTCTTTCTTTCTTTTTCTGCAGGTGGTCAATATACCATACCAGACATTCAAAGAAGCAGGAAAATACAACTTGTAATGAAGGGAAGGATTAACCAATTGAAATCAATCTAAAACTGACGCAGATGTTAAAATTAGCAGACAAAGACATTGAAACAGTTATTATACACTTTGGGAGGCTGAGGTAGGTGGATAGCAGCCTAAGCCCAGGAGATCAAGGCGAGCCTGGATAACATGGAGAAACCCCATCTCTACAAAAAATACAAAAACTAGGCAGGCATGATGGTGTGTGCCTGTGGTCGCCAGCTACTCAGGAGGCTGAAGTGGGAGGATCACGTGAGCCTGGGAGGTGGAGGCTGCAGTGAGTCCTGATTGTGCCACTGCACTCCAGCCTGGGGCAACAGAGTGAGACCCTATCTCAAAAAAAAATAAATAAATAAACAAAGAAAAAAAAAAAACCCCACACCACCTCCCCATTATTATAACTGTCATCAATATGTCTGAAAAGCTAAGTAGAGATATGGAAGATATAAACAGACGTAAACTGAGCTTCTAGACATGAAGCTGCAATGTCTGAGATAAACAGTGCAGTGAATAGAATTAGCAAGAGTAGACATTGCAGAAAAAAAAGATTAGTAAACTTGAAGACACAGAAATAGAAATTATGTAAAATAAAACAATAAAACACAGAGAAAAAAGAATAAAATATTGAAAAGAGCAGCCAGGCACAGTGGTTCACGCCTGTAATCCCAGCACTTTGGGGGAGGCTGAGGTGGGTGGATCACTTGAGGCCAGGAGTTCGAGACCAGACTGGCCAACATGGTGAAACCCCGTCTCTACTAAAAATACAAAAATTAGCTGGGTGTGGTAGAGGGCACCTGTATTCCCAGCTACTCAGGAGGTTGAAGTGGAAGAATTGCTTGAATGTGGGAGGTGGAAGTTACAGTGAGCTGAGATCGCACTACTGCACTCCAGCCTGGGTGACAGAGAGACCCCTGTCTAGAAAAAAAAAAAAAAATTGAAAAGAGCATCAGTGATTTGTCAGACAACCTCAAGTAGTCTAATATAAGTGTAACTGACGTTTCCGAGATGGGAGAAAAGAATGAAAAATGTATTTGAACAAATAGTGACCAGAGATTTTGCAATTTCGATTAAAGCTGTCCACTCATCAAACTAAGAATCCCAGTGAGCCTCAAACACAAGAAATACAAATAAGCCCACACCAAAGTGCATCATAATCAAATTGTTGAAAACCATTAATGAAAAGAAAACATTAAAAGTGACCAGGGAAATAAGTCATGCTACACATGAACAAGGGTAAGTACTACAGTAGATTTTATTTTTTCTGAGACAGAGTTTTGCTCTCGTTGCCCAGGCTGGAGTGCAATGGTGGGATCTTGGCTCACGGCAATCTCTTTGTCCCAGGTTCAAGCTATTCTCCTGCCTCAACCTCCCTGAGTAGCTAGGATTACAGGTGCCTGCCACCATGCCTGGCTAATTTTTGTATTTTTAGAAGAGATGAGATTTCATCATGTTGGCCAGGCTGGTCTCGATCTCCTGACCTCAGGTGATCCACCCACCTCAGCCTCCCAAAGTGCTGGAATTACAGGAGTGAGCCACCACACCTGGCCTGCAGCAGATTTCTTAAAGGAAAAAAAGGCCAACAAAAGAATATTTTTATTTTATTTTGTTTTTGAGACAGAGCTTTACTCTGTCACCCAGGCTGGAGTGCAGTGGTGCAATTTCGGCTCACTGCAACATTTGCCTCCTGGGTTCAAAGGATTCTCCTATCTCAGTCTCCCAAGTGGTTGAGATTACAGGCATGCACCATCAGGCCTGGCTAATTTTTGTATTTTTAGTAGAGACTGGGTTTCACCATGTTGGTCAGGCTGGTCTTGAACTCCTAACTTCAGGAGATCTGTCTGCCTCAGCCTCCCAAAGTGCTGGGATTACAGGCATGAGCCACTGAGCTGGGCCCAAAAGACAGTTTAAGTACATGATTTAAAATACTGAAAAGCAAAAAATAAAAAATAAATATTAAAAAGCCAAAAGAGGGACGATCCAAGATGGCCGGATAGGAAGAGCTCTGGAGTGCAGTTCCCAGTGAGAACACAGAGGCCACTGCAGGTGATCCCCAGGTGAGTAGGGTCTGGAGTGGACCTCCAGCAGTCCTACAGCAGAGAGGCCTGACTATTAGAAGGAAAACTAAAAAACAGAAAGAAATAACTTCATCATCAACAAAAAGAATGTCCACTCAGAGACCCCATCTGAAAGTCACCAACTACAAAGACCACAGGTAAATAAATCCACAAAGATGGCAAGAAACCAGTGCGAAAATGATGAAAACACCCAAAACCAGAACTCCTCTCCCTTGCCAAGGGATCACAACTCCTCACCAGCAAGGGAACAAGGCTGGATGGAGAATGAGTCTGATGAACTGACAGAAGCAGGCTTCAGAAAGTGGGTAATAGCAAACTTCTCTGAGCTAAAAGAACATGCTCTAACCCAATGCAAAGAAACTAAGAATCTTGAAAAAAGGTTTAATGAAATGCTAAGAAGAATAAGCAGCTTCGGGAAGAATATAAATGAATTGATGGAGCTGAAAAATACAACATGAGAACTTTGCAAAGCATACACAAGTTTCAATAGCCGAATCAACCAAGCAGAAGAAAGGATATCAGAGACTGAAGATCAACTCAATGAAATAAAATGAGAAGGCAAGATTAGAGAAAAAAGAGTAAAAAGAAATGAACAAAGCCTAAAAGAATACCGGATTATGTGAAAAGACCTAATCTACATTTCATAGGTGTACTTGAATGTGATGGAGGGAATGAATCCAAGCTGGAAAACACTCTTCAGGGCATTATCCAGGAGAACTTCCCCAACCTAGCAAGGCAGGCCAATATTCAAGTCAGGAAATACAGAGACCACCACAAAGATATTCCTCAAGAAGAGCAACCCCAAGGTACATAATCATCAAATTCACCAGGGTTGAAATGAAGGAAAAGATGCTAAGGGCAGCCAGAGAGAAAGGTCGGGTTACCCACAAAGGGAAGCCAATCAAACTTAACAGCGAATCTCTCGGCAGAAACCCTACAAGCCAGAAGAGAGTGAGGGCCCATATTCAACATCCTTAAAGAAAATAACTTTCAACCTAGAATTTAATATCCAGCCAAACTAAGCTTCATAAGTGAAGGAAGGCTGAGGCAGGATTGCTTGAACTCGGGAGGTGGAGGCGGAGGTTGCACTCCAGCCTGGCAACAGAGCAAGACTCCATCACAAACAAAACAAAACAAACAAACAAACAGAAAAAGACGAACAAATTAAACCTAGAGAAAGAAAAATAAAGGTAACACGACCAAAACAGAAATCAATGAAATAAAAAGCAAATGAAGGAATCCAATGAAACCAAAAGATGGTTTGTTGAGAAATCAATAAAACTGGTAAACCTCCAGCCGAAGTGATCAGGAATAAAAGAAGATACCTATTATGGATATCAGGAATGACAGGGGTGAGGCATCATCACTGCAGTTTCCACAGATATTGAAAAGACGAAAGGGCATATTATCAGCAACTTTATGCCAATAATTAAATATCCTAGGTGAGCTGGATGAATTCCTTCAAAAACACCCATGACCGCAGCTCACCCAAGAAGGAGCAGAATCATAGCCTCATATCTATAAAATAATTTGAATCTTTAGTTAAAACTCTTCCCACAGAATACCCATCAGGTCCAGGTGGTTTCACTGGTGAATTCTATAAAAATATTTAAGGAAGAAATAATACCAATTCTTTACTCCAAAAAATGGAAGAAGAGGGAATACTTCCCAACTCTTTCTACAAGGCCAGCATTATCCTGATTAAAAAAGCAATTATTGGCCGGGCCCTTCCTCCCTCGTCGCGGGGACTCTTAGAAAGCACGCCTGTGTTCTCATTGTTCAACACCCGCCTATGAGTGAGAACATGCAGCGTTTGATTTTCTGTTCTTGTGTCAGTTTGCTGAGAATGATGGTTTCCAGATTCATCCATGTCCCTACAAAGGACAGGAACTCATCGTTTTTTATGGCTACATAGTATTCCATGGTGTATATGTGCCACATTTTCCTGGGAGGGGAGCATGACACACTGAGGTCTGTGGCGGCAGGGGCCGGGCGACTAGGCGGGGTGGGTGAGGGTCGGAGTTGGGGAAGGATAACATGGGGAGAAATGCCAGATATAGGAGATGAGGAGGAAGGCAGCAAACCACATTGCCATGTATGTACCTATGCAACAATCCTGCATGTTCTTCACATGTACACCAACACCTAAAATGCAATAAAATATATATTTAAAAAAAAAAGCGCTCCTGTTCCGTGCCCATCTCGCACCTTGCCTCCACCTGCCGCCACGTATCGCCACCTGGGCGAAGCTCTGCTGCTGTCCCTGGCCGGGCCCACCACCCTGGTCTTGGCGGCCGTCAACTCGGCCACGCTGCAGGGTGGTGCCCGGGGACAGCCCGCCGCCGCCTCGCAGCCGGGGCTTGCACTGGCCTCCCGGCACCACTACAGCGAGGCAGTGGCCAACCGTGAGGACGACTCCAACTTCTTCAAGATGGTGCGGGGCTTCTTCGACCGTGGCGCCGGCACTGTGGCGGATAAGCTGCTGGAGGATCTGAGGACCCGACAGAGCCAGGAGCAGAAGCGGAACCGGGCGCGCCGCATCCTGCGGATCATCAAGCCCTGCAAACACGTGCTGAGCCTCTCCTTCCCCATCCGGCGCGATGATGGCTCCTGGGAGGTCATCGAAGGCTACCGGGCCCAGCACAGCCAGCACTCACGCCCTGCAAGGGAGGTATCCGTCACAGCACTGCTTGAGTGTAGATGAAGTAAAAGCTTTGGCTTCTCTGATGACATACAAATGGACAGTGGTTGATGTGCCGTTTGGGGGCGTGAAAGCTGGTGTTAAGATCAGTCCCAAGAGCTATACCGATAACGAACTGGACAAGATCACAAGGAGGTTCACCATGGAGCTGGCAAAGAAGGGCTTTATTGGTCCTGGTATTGATGTTCCTGCCCCAGACAGGAGGACAGTTGAGCAGGAGATGTCCTGGATCGCTGATATCTATGCCAGCACCATAGGCCACTACAATATTAATGCACATACCTGTGTTACTGGTAAACCCATCAGTCAAGGGGGCATCCACGGACACATTTCTGCTACTGGCCGTGGTGTCTTCCATAGGATTGAAAACCATCAGTGAAACTTCTTACATAAGTATTTCAGGAATGACACCGGGATTTGGAGATAAAACATTTGTTGTTCAGGGATTTGGTAATGTGGGCCTACACTCTATGAGATATTTATGTCGTTTTGGTGCTAAATGTATTGCTATTGGTGAGTCTGATGGGAGTATATGGAATCCAGATGGTTTTGACCCAAGGGAACTGGAAGACTTCAAATTGCAACATGGGTCCATTCTGGGCTTCCCCAGGGCAAAGTCCTATGAAGGAAGCATCTTGGAGGCTGGCTGTGACATACTGATCCCAGCTGCCAGTGAGAAGCAGTTGACCAAATCCAACGCACCTAGAGTCAAAGCCAAGATTACTGATGAAGGTGCCAAGGCGCCAGCAACTCCAGAAGCTGATAAGATCTTCCTGGAGATAAACATTATGGTTTTTCCAGATCTCTGCTTGAATGCTGGAGGAGTGACAGTATCATACTTTGAGTGGCTGAAGAATCTAAATCATGTCAGCTATGGCCATTTGACCTTCAACTATGAAAGGGATTCTAACTACCACTTGCTCATGTCTGTTCAAGAGAGTTTGAAAGAAAATTTGGCCGGGCGCGGTGGCTCACACCTGTAATCCTAGCACTTTGGGAGGCCGAGGTGGGTGGATCACCTGAGGTCAGGAGTTCAAGACCAGCCTGGCCATCATGGTGAAACCCCCATCTTTATTAAAAAAAAAAAAGAAGAAAGAAAGAAAATTTGGAAAGCATGGTGGAACTATTCCCATTGTACCTACGGCAGAATTCCAAGACAGGATATCGGGTGCATCTGAGAAAGGCATCATGCACTCTGGCTTGGCATATACAATGGAGCATTCTGCCAGGCAAATTATGTGCACAGCCATGAAATATAACCTGGGATTGGACCTGAGAACAGCTGCCTGTGTCAATGCTGTTGAGAAAGTCTTCAAAGTGTGCAATGAAGCTGGTGTGACCTTCACATAGATGGATCGTGGCTGACTTCCTCTCTACCCTCTTCACCTGTAACTTCCGCAGACCTGTCACGAGTTTACATGTAACCACAGAAATCCCTTTCTCTCCTGACTCATTAGTAATGGATACCATTCTCAACAAGTCAAACCAAATCAACCCCTTAAGAAGAAAGAAATTAAGGTTAGGGGATCATGTACAAGCTGAGTGTGAAAGCAGAAGTCACCTACACCAGAAAGCCATTTTGGTATTTTGCCTTTAAATAAAAAGTCTCCTCCATCTGGAAAAACAAACAAACAAAAAAACAAACAAACAAACAAAATTAGCTGGGCATGGTGGCACGTGCTTGTAGTTCCAAGCACTTGGGGGCTGATCCTTTGAACCTGAGAGGTGGAGGCTGCAGGGGGCTGAGATTGCACCACTACACTCCAGCCTGGGTGACAAAGTGAAATTCTGTCTTCAAAAATAAATAAACAAAATAAAATAAAAAGAAAAAACAAAGAAATGAAATGAAGTTACTTTTTCTTTCTTTCTTTCTTTCTTTCTTTCTTTCTTTCTTTCTTTTTTTTTTTGAGACTGAATTTCACTCTTGTTGCCCAGGCTAGAGTGCAATGGCATGATCTCGACTCACTGCAACCTCCACCTCCTGGGTTCAAGCGATTCTCCTGCCTCCCAAGTGTCTAGGATTACAGGCATGTACCAGCATGCTCTGCTAACTTTGTATTTTTAGTAGAGACCAGGGTTTCACCATGTTGGTCAGGCTGGTCTCAAACTCCTGATATCAGGTGGTCCATCAGCATTGACCTCCCAATGTGCTGGGATTACAGGCATGAGCTACCACTCCCTGCCCATTTTATTTTTCTTAATGAAAGAAAGTTCCAAACCAGTATCTTTCATAAGTACATATGTAAAAATTTTAAACAGAAAATTAGCCAAGTGAATCCAACAATATATAAAACAGATAATACAAATAGGATTTGTCCTAGGAATTCAAAGTTGATTTAACATTCAAAATCAACCAATGTAGTTCATTATATTAACAAATTTAAAAAGAAAAACATGGTCATTTAAACAGATGCAGTGAAAGTATTTGAAAAAAACTACCATTTTTTTCTGACAAAATTGTTTTCAGCAAATTAGGAATACAAAAAAAAAACTTCTTCAATCTGATAAAAGGCATCTATAAAAATCCCATAACTAACACCATATTTCGTCATGAAAGGTTGACGCTGTCACCCTAAAATCAGGAACAAGAAAGTGATATCTACTCTCATAATGTCTATTCAACTGGGGATTCTAACCAGTGCAATAAGGCAAAAACAAAATAAAGCAAAACAAAGTCACCCCTTTTGGAAAGGAAGAAGTAAGTGTCTATTTCTTTATTTGCACTTGACGTGATTGTTTATGAAGAAAACCTGATGAAATCTATGAAAAGTTACTAGAACTAATGAGTAAGGTTGCAGGGTGCAAGATCAATGTAGACAAATCAATGGCATTTCTATATACAAACAACCAGAAACTAAAATTAAAAGATATATAAAATCTCTGCACTGAAAACTACAAAATATTGCCAAGAGAAAGACCTAAATAAATGATGTCATAACTTATTCATTGATTGGAAAGCTCTATATTGTTATGATGCCAATTCTCCCCCAAACTGATTTATGGATTCGATGCAGTCCCAATCAAAACTCCAGCAGAGGCCAGGCACTGTGGCTCATACCTGTAAACTCAATACTTTGGGAGGCTGAGGTGAGACAGTTGCTTGAGGCTAGGAGTTCAAGAACAGCCTGGGCAACATAGTGAGACCCCATCTATTAAAAAAAATTAAAAAATTTACTGGGTGAGGTGGTGTGTGCCTGTAGTCCCAGATACTTGAGAGGCTGAGGGAGGAGGATAACTTGAACCCAGGACACTGAGGTTACAGTGACCAATGATGACACACTGCACTCCAGCCTGAATGAGAGTGAGACCTTGCCTCTAAAAAAACCTTTTTTTTTTTTTTTTTGAGCACAGGGGACTTTATTGATGGTACACGACAAGGTGGGGCTCCCTAGGCCCCTCCCTCTTCAAGGGGTCTGCATGGAAACTGTGAGGAGGGGCAATTCAGTGTGGTGGGGGACTCAGTGTGGCAGGGACTCCTCAGCAGTGAGGGCCTCTCCCTCTTGTGCTCTCGCTGGGGCTGGTGGTCCAGGGGTCTTACTCCTTGGAGGCCATGTGGGACATGAGGTCCACCACCCTGTTGCTGTAGCCAAATTCATTGTTATACCAAGAAATGAGCTTGACAAAGTGGTCATTGAGGGCAATGCCAGACCCAGTATCAAAGGTGGAAGAATGGGTGTCGCTGTTGAAGTCAGAGGACACCACCTGGTGCTCAGTGTAGCCCAGGATGCCCTTGAGGGGGCCCTCTGATGCCTGCTTCACCACCTTCTTGATGTCATCATATTTGGCAGGTTTTTCCAGGCGGCAGGTCAGGTCCACCACTGACACGTTGGCAGTGGGGACACGGAAGGCCATGCCAGTGAGCTTCCCGTTCAGCTCAG
>PVKV010013820.1:0-10501 GCA_004027835.1 Alouatta palliata | reverse complement strand
GTCCTTCCACGATACCAAAGTTGTCATGGATGACCTTGGCCAGGGGCGTTAAGCAGTTGGTGGTGCAGGAGGCATCGCTGACGATCTTGAGGCTGTTGTCATACTTCTCATGGTTCACGCCCATCACGAACATGGGGGCATCAGCAGAGGGGGCAGAGATGATGACCCTTTTGGCTCCCCCCTGCAAGTGAGCCCCAGCCTTCTCCATGGTGGTGAAGACGCCAGTGGACTCCACCACGTACTCAGTGCCAGCATCGCCCCACTTGATTTTGGAGGGATCTCGCTCGTGGAAGATGGTGATGGGATTTCCATTGATGACAAGCTTCCCGTTCTCAGCCTTGACAGTGCCATGGAATTTGCCATGTGTGGAATCATACTGGAACATGTAGACCATGTAGTTGAGGTCAATGAAGGGATCATTGATGGCGACAATATCCACTTTACCAGAGTTAAAAGCAGCTCTGGTGACCATGCGCCCAATCCAACCAAATCCGTTGACTCCGACCTTCACCTTCCCCATGGTGTCTCAGAGATGTGGCTGGCGATGGGAGACATGAAGCGGCTGTCTGTCGAGCAGGAGGAGCAGAGAGCAAAAAACCTTTTTTTTTTTTCTTTTGAAACGGAGTCTCGCACTGTCACCCAGGCTGGAGTGCAGTGGCGCGATCTCGGCCCACTGCAATCTCCACCTCTGGGGTTCAAGCAATTCTCCTGCCTCAGCCTCCTGAGTAGCTGGGACTGCAGGCATGTGCCACCATGTCCAGCTAATTTTTTTGTATTTTTAGTAGAGACGGAGTTTCACCATGTTGGCCAGGATCGTCTCGATCTCCTGACTTTGTGATCCACCTGCCTTGTCCTCCCAAAGGGCTGGGATTACAGGCGTGAGCCACGCGCCCAGCCTAAAAAAACTTTTTTAAAATTAAAAAACAAAACCAGAAAACCCAGCAGGCCATTTTTCCAGAAATTGGCAGGCTGGTTCTAAAAACTCATATGGAAATGCTAAGGACCCAGAATAGCCAACATAACTTTAGAAAATAAGAATAAATTTAGAGTACTAACACTATCAGATTTCAAGGCTTATAAAGCCATAGTAATCAAGACCAGGGATCAGCACACGTTTTCTTAAAGGGCCAAATAGTAAATATCAGTATTGTGGGCACTGTGGTTTCTGTCACTACCACTCAATTCTGCCATTGTAGTGCGCAAGCAACCATAGACGATATCTACTGAATAGGAGTGTCTCTGTTCAATAATTTTTTTTTTGAATGGTCATGCCCAGGAGCCCAACAGCTTCCCTAAAAAAGTGAATGGAAAATATGATATTCAAGTGAGCATAAAGACAAAGAAGCTTTTATTTATGTGCTAATCCTCCCCTCACACTTCCTAATCCATGATTAGCTAAGAACTACGCTGCATAAACTTACCCGTACCTTGAAGAAGTCCTTTTAACACGTCCCTGTGTCTCAGAAGTTGGTTATGAGCCGTGAGATTAAAATGTTCCTTTGGCACAGGAAATTTTAAGCATCTTAAATATGTAACGAGGAAAAAATAGGATAATATAACCTTGTCAATAAATTGTCTGGCTCAAGGTTTCATGGCAGGAGCTGGGGGTGGAATAAGTAGCTAGGGTAGAGTAAGTAGGACCTTTGTGGAATTAACAGTGGAATGCAAGATGAACTTCAATGCCCCCAACCAAAGAAATACAACCATTCATACACACATATACACACTTCTCATGATGTCTGCAATATTTACATTGGAGACCTTTTATTTACCCTGGAGTTCTTTGACTGTGATAATAACGCCTGACAGACATTGAATGGAAATTACGTGCCAGAAACTTCACATACTTATTTCTGTTCCTTACAACAATCCCATGAATTAGTTTCTGTCATTCCCATTTTATAGAAGAAGTAACAGATATTTAGAGAGTTTAGGGAATGTGGCCAAAGTTACATTCGCTATTGAGTGGCTCAATGGGGTTTACACCCGAGACAGATTGAAACCAAACTGAACTCTCTCCTCCCTACCCTGAGCCATGCTGAGACAAGCAGTGGGGCACTGAAGGGTCTGAGCAGACCCTGAGGACCTGTTCTGTGGACTGCCCAGCTGTGCCAGCTGGAGGCCAGAAGCTAAGCTGGGAGATAATTGTGCATGGCCACGCCCACTTCTCTGCACTGGCCGGTCCTAGCTGTGAAAGGCCAGCTAGGCCAAGGGTTCATCTGAGGATGCCAGTGCAGACCTTTCCATTGGCCTATTTTCTTCAAGACTTAATGAAGCCATCAGAGGTTTCTGCAAACCCTGCAGCTTAGAGCAGGACAATGGCCTTTGGATTTTCACAGTGCCTTGGCCAGTGAATTCTGAAGCAAAAACAAGTGTATGTCATGGAGCTCCCACAGATGTGGTGTTGGGATACATTTTCTCCCAGGAAACTTGGTGGCTCTGAAAGGCTGAGGTGTTTGGGGGCTGGTACCTTTTTTTTTTCTCTCTTAAAAACAAACTGTAGACATATGCTTCCTGTCCTTGCCTCCCAAAGTCAGCTCCTCCAAGAAATGATGAGGTAAGGGAATGCGTCAAGGTGGAGAGGGATAAAGGGATATGGAAAGCATATAATGATACAGAAAGGCTGGAACTTGGTAAGTAGTACACTGTGTGGAACGTGGAATATGTTTCCAGCTAGCTGCTTCTTCCTAGTGCTCCCACCAAGCACAGCTAGAAACTCTGGGGATTATACACAAAACAACCTAAGAAGACCCTGGAGTGAGAAGAAAGCAGCCTGGCTAGGAACCTCAGAGGCGAACCTCCTGGGATTGTTTGTTTGCCTAATGGATGATGTTGGCATTGCCAGAAACCTGAAAAGCTAAGAAGCACAGACCAAGGAGAGCCCCAACAAAAGCCTGTTGTCTCTAGCCAAAGGACTAGAAAAGAGGCAGCCTAGTGGGAGAGAAAACTTTTATAAAGTAATCACCCAGCTCCAGTCAAACACACACACAAAATGTGACCCCACCCCACCATCTTCAGCAAAGTCCAGGTGGGAGCTGAGACTTTCATCCAGGCTAGAAGGAGGCTTCCAGCGCCTGCTGGGGTGGCACCAAATAGGGTGAGTGGGAAGGCAGGGACTTTCATTTCTCCCTGGTAGTGAGGAGGCCAGAAGACGTAAATAAGAAGTAGAGTCTCACAACATCATGCCTAAAATGACAAAGGTACAGGAAAACATCACTTTTTATTCCAAAAACCAGAAGAATCTCATCTCAAATAAGAAAAGATGATCTACAGACACCAACACTGAGATGCTGGAATTATCTGACAAGAACTTTAAAGCAGCCATCATGAAAAATGCTTCAGTGAGCAATTCTGAATACACTGAAAACAGATGAAAACATAGGAAATCTCAGGGAAAAAAAGTGATATAAAGAATAGCCAAATGGTAATTTTAGAAGTGAAAAATAACGGAAAGACTCATTGAATGGATTCAACAGTAGAATGGAAAGGACAGAGAAAATAATCCGGAAACTTGAAGATAAAGCAACAGAAATCACCCAATCTGAGCAAGAGACAGACATAGACTGAAAAAAAGAAGAACAGAACCTCGAGATCTGTAGGACACAAAAGACCTAACATTTGTGTCATGAGAGTCTCAGAAGGACAGGACTAAGAATATGGGGCTGAAAAAATATTAAAAGAAGCAGTGGTTGAAATTATCCCAAATTTGGCAAAAATACATAAAGCTGCATACTCAGGAAGATGAGTGAACTCCTAAGAGGAGAAACTCATTCATACCAAGATACATCATGAGTAAACTCTTGAAAAGTAAAGACAAAGAACAAATCTTAAAGGCAGCAAGAGAGAATCAACACTGGAGTGCTAGCTTCAGGCTCAACGCCCACTGTCCCCTTTTCTGGTCTCTTTCTCACTCCATCTGTGGCTAGTGTTATTTTTTTTCTCAGTTTGCTGTATCTGATCAGTGCTCATGATTTACTGGGAAAGACAAACATCTCCATAATGGACATATGTCTGCATGGGTTTGAACCCCACTCCTGGTACCAATTTCCTGTATTAATCCATTCTCACACTGCTATAAAGAAATACCAGAGACTGGGTAATTCATAGAGGAAAGGTTTAATTGACTCACAGTTTTGCATGGCTGGGGAGGCCTCAGAAAACTTACAATCATGGCAGAAGGCAAAGGGGAAGCAGGTATGTTTTTCACAAGGCAGCAGAAGAGAGAAAGAGTGAATGAAGGGGGAAGGACCCCTTATAAAGCCATCAGATCACATGAGAACTCACTCACTATCATGAGAACGGCATATGGGAAACTGCCCCCATGATCCAATCACCTCCCACCAGGCCCCTCCCTCAACACGCACGTGGAAATTAGAATTCAAGATGAGATTTGGGTGGGAACACAAAGCCAAACCATATGATTCTGCTCCTGGCCTCTCCCAAATCTCATGTCCTGACATTTCTAACCAATCAACCTTCCCCACAGTTTCCCAAAGTCTTAACTTATTTCAGCATTAACTCAAAAGTCCAAGTCCAAAGTCTCATCTGAGACAAAGCAAGTCCCTTCCACCTATAAGCCTGTAAAATAATTTTAAAAATGAGTTACTTCCAAGATACAATGTAGTTAAGGCATTGGTTAAATTCTCCCATTCCAGACAGGAGAAATTGGCCTGAATAAAAAGGGCCACAGGCCCCATGCAAGTCCAAAATCTAGTGGGGCAGTGGTTAAATCTTAAAGCTCCAAAATCATCTCCTCTGACTCCATGTCCCACATCCAGGGCCCGCTGATGCAAAGGGTGGACTCCCAAGGCTGTGGGCATCCATGAAGGCAGTAGAGTGAAATGGACCTTCCGATGTCCATGGCAAGTGGGGTGCCAAGGAGCAACGCCAAGGAAAGAATCACAAAGTCAACCAAAACTTGGTTAATCAAGATGAAACAGGGGATTAAGCAGCAGCTTGTGTCTGCCGTGTTGTACCACAGAAAATCGCTGTCTCGAAGGAGTTCACAGTCTAACTATAAACATACATATATTTTAAATTATGTATATTAACATGTTATATGCATACATGTAATGTACATATGTCATATATGTTATGCGGCATGATTATTATAATTAATATATTAATATAATATAGCCTATATTATATATATTATATATACAGATGGTTCCTGATTTATACACACATATATGTACATATATACACACATACATATAATGAGGTATATGTATATTTATATATACAGATGGTTCAACTTTAGAATGATGTGAAAGTGATGTGCATTCCATAGAAGGCAGTTCAAGGCTCTCTCACGATGCTAATCAGTAGCCGTGTGTGTAGCTCCGAGCCAGCCACGCAGTCATCAGGGTGAACTGATACTCTATGGTGGACCGTGTTGCCAGATGCTTTTGCCCAGCCGTGGGCTGATGTAAGTGTTCTGAGTACGTTTAAACGAGTCTGGCTCTGTCACCCAGGCTGGAGCGCAGTGGCACGATCTCAGCTCACTGCAACCTCCGCCTCCTGGGTTCAAGTGATTCCTCTGCCTCAGCCTCCTGAGTAGCTGGGATTACAGATGCACGCCACCACACTTGGCTAATTTTTGTATTTTTAATAGAGACGGGGTTTCCCCATGTTGGCCTGGCTGGTGTTGAACTCCTGTCTCAGGTGATCTGCCCACCTTGGTCTCCCAAAGTTCTGGGATTACAGGCATGAGCCACCATTCCTGGCCAGGTTCGGTGTATTAAATATCCTTTCAACTTATATTTTTAGCTTACCATGGCTTTATCAGGCTGTAACCCCATCGTAAGTCCAGGGACATCTGTATTACAATTTTCTGAAGAGCTTTGCAAGCCATTTGGAGGCATCTAAACTTTAGCCAAGGAGTACTGGGGAGCCACTGACGGTCACACGGGAGAGAGGGACACAGCTCGTGTTTTGGAGACTTTGTTGTAACTGTAGTGTCAGAAAGGCCCCAAGTGTGGGTGGGGACTATGCTGGATGCAGGCTGCTCCAGGCATTTTCTTTCTTTTTTTTCTCTTTAGCGATGGGGTTCCTGCTCTGTCACCCAGGCTAGAGTGTAGTGATATGATCACGGCTCACTGTAGCCTTGACCAGCCATGCTCAAGCAAGTCTCCTATCTCAATCTCCCTAGTAGCTAGAACCATTATTTTAAAAAATGTTTTATAGAGACAGAGTCTTGCTATGTTGCCCAGGCTGGTCTTGAACTCTTGGCCTCAAGTGATCCTCTTGCCTCAGCCTCCCAAAGTGTTGAAATTACAGGTGTGAGTCACCGGGCCTGGCCTAGGCATTTTCTTATCACCTTTTACAGACAGATGTGTACACCCTGGCTGGGAATCTGGGGATGAGCAAACAGCTTCCTTCCTCACAGACTTGCCTCTGAATTACCCACTCTCTTACGGAGTTTGATGTGGAGACTGTAGATCCGGCCCTGTTCAGAACTCTGGAGAAGGAGGTTTTTCCTATTTAAGACCCTTAGCTTCTTTCCGAGAGGGGTGGATGGTGATGAAGGAAGGGGTTGAGGACTTTGTGGCTGCACAGGCCAAGCAGGGGGTTGTGGGGGTGAGGGAGGAACTCAAGGGAGCTCAAACTCCCCGAGAGACCAGGACAAAGGGTTTGTGGGGACAGGCAGGTCCAGAGGAAAGGGGCTAGGAGGACAGATGGAGAGGGAAGAGATGAGAGGGGCTGGGGTGTGAGCCTGAGGCCAGCATGGGAGGAAGTGGCTACACATACTCCTGGTAGGGAAGGGGCCGGCAGGCTCCTGGAAACAGGACTGTCCAGCATTCTCTGTGACATGACTACAGCTTCCTCATGGCCTGCCCCTCCTCCCCACCCACAGGCTCTTTAGCACAAGAGAAACTTTTCCATTCAGTTTGGGCCGGGTCAAGCCTGAACTTGGGTCCTCAGGTCTTCGTGCACTATACAGAGACATGACGATGATGATGATGATGGTGCACGAAGGTGATCCCCAAGCAGAAGTGACATGGTGGGAGCAGGTGCTTGGAGCCACAGGTGACCTGGAGAAGGCAAACCTGCAAAGTTGCAGAAAACTTGGGGAGAGTCTTGGAAACCCACTGAGCACAGAATGGGGGTTTTGAGGGCTATTTGTCCAAGTATCTTCTACTGTCCAAGAGAGAAGCGCCCACATTCTTTTCAGACTAGGATGTTTTCTTCAGTGATTCTGCATGGACATGGCTCTGCCCTTTTGATGTGAGGACATAAGTCAGGGCAATGAGCTAAGGGCCTGGGCCACTGTTGGGCACTGGGCAGGTAAGGGGGCGCCGTGGCTTTGTCCCTCTGACCTCCTGGCCATGCTGGCTCCTGGTGGAATCTCACACCCAGCAAGGACCAGCCCACATCTTTCACCCCATCCCGGGCTGGCTCCTCTCCAGCTTTGATGACAGAGGCTTCTCTGGCCCCTGGACCTGGCTGGGCACCCAGTCCTCCTCACAGGGAGCATTCTGGGTTGGAAGAGCTTCCATGGAACCCCGCCCTATGGCTTGGGCAGATCCTGTCCCTCGACACCCCACTCCATGCCACACTAGAGAACAGGCTGCCTGAAAGGGGTGTTTGTTCCCATTAGGAAAACATGGTCAACTCACCTGGCTGGGGGCTCCCAGGACTGAGAGGGAGCGGGGCTGCCAGGGCCTGGCTGGACCCACCTGTCCTGTGTGCACAGGGCACCTGCTCCATTGCCACGCCTGCCCTGGCCCCCTCCTCTCAGGCTTGCTTCGTGCCTGTTCTGGGCCATCTCTGTCCTGTCTTCCCCTTCCTTCTGTCTCTGGCTGTCCCGTCTGTCTCTTTCCCTGCTCCTCTTTTTCTCTCTTCCCTCTTTGCCGCCCACATGGCCCCTTTCTTCCTCTCTGTCCCCTTCTTGTTCCTCTGCCTTCCCGCTCCTCTGCCTTCCCGCTCCTCTGCCTTCCCGCTCCTCTGCCTTCCTGCTCCTCTGCCTTCCTGTTCCTTTCTCGACCAAGCTCTGTCTCTGTCTCTCAGTTTGCTTCTCTTCCTCCCACCCCTGCCCTTTGTCTTCTCTCCAAGCCCAGGCAGGTTTATCTGAAAAATAAAGGGTGATATTTCTTTCAGAAAACAGCCTATTTAGGCTCACAAACAAGGTGCCAGGGAGGGTCATCCCCTGGGAACTGTGGATCCAGCCAGCTGGGGAGGGGTTTGGGGTGTGGGAGGACCCAGTGCTAGAAGTGGGTTTGGAGAGAAAGTATCCATAAGAGTTTCCAGCTTCTGTCCTTTGACCTTGCCCACCCCACCACCTGCAGTGGTAAAAATAAATGCATGATAATGATTGTTATTACAAAGCTTGCCATTTACTGCCAAGCCAGCCATTTTACCTACAATATCATATTTAGCCCCAACAACAGTCCTACAAAATTGGTCCCATTGCCCCTCTTAGCAAATGAGGAAATCGAGGGTCAGAGGAGTCGCCCCACCCTTAGGCGGCAGCCCCAGTCTGACAGCCTCCAAGCCCCCTTATCCTCTGCACTGAGAGGCGGCCCTGCTGATGGCTTTCACTTTGGAATTTGAGGACCCTGGGCAAGCAGCTGGTGCCACCTTGTCATTTTCCAATAAAGGGGAATGTGTGGTAAGGTGGCGCCCTGCCCCTGGCCACTCAGCCGGTCAATGGCGACAGACAGAAACCCAGGCCTCTGAGGTCCCAGAGAGAGGGGAGGAGCGGGTGCAGGGCCCGGCCTGTGACTCCAGGTGGCCTCCCTCCTCACTGTGTGGCCTCTGTCAAGCCCTGTCCTTCTCTGAGCCGCACCTTCCCCATCTGAGGGGATCCTACAATGCCCTTCTGGGTCTCTGTCGAGGGTCCTGGCCCTCAGCTGGGGATATGGAAAGAGGTCTGAGGATTTCCTTTTTGAAACTTAAATTTCATCATTTGATTAACTTGTGCATGAGGTTTTTGTAGTTGAGAGCGAATCCTTTTAAAGCAATTTAAAGAAATTGAGATGATGCTTTAAAAAGAAAGTTCTGTGTGGCCATGCTGAAGTCGGTTCCAGGTTGGGGCTCCCCAGTGTTTCACAACCATGAGAAGGGGGGTGATTCTGCCCCTCAGATCCCCCTTCCTGCTTCCCAGTCTCCCTGCACTGAAGCTTCACAAGGCTGAGGGTGAGCTTTCCAATGTGTTTCGTTCATTCATTTGGCAAGTGTTTGTTGAGCACCTACTATGTGCCACACAGTCTTCTAAGCACAGGGGCTACTGCAAAGAGCAAAGCAGACGGAAGTCCTGCCCTCATGGGTCTTCCATTCTAGGAGGGACGACAAGGGATAAAGATGATGAATGAATGAGACATGGCCGTATGTGAGTTTAAAGTGATCTGGGGAGATGAAGCAGAGGAAGGCCCAGAGAGTGTGGAGGAGAGGCGGCTGTTTAGACAGGGTGGCCAGGGAATCAGACCGCATCACCCGTCCACGCCCCCCAAAGCTGCCCACTGGCCCCAGAAGGAAGCCCAAGTGCCTCTCCCCAGAACACAGACTTTGGCTGCCCCCAATTCACACAGCAGAGGGGTGTCTCTGTCCCCTCTCTAGGTTCACACTGTCCCTATGGTGGGAAGCTGTCCCTACGGTGGGAAGCTGTCCCTACGGTGGGAAGGCCCCACTCTCTCATCTCCATCTGGCATTTTCAATCTAATTCTTCTAAAGTCAGCTCAAGGTCCACTCCCTCCAGGACCCCCTCACTGACTTCCTCCACCGCCACTGGTGTCAACGCTGCCCCTTTGCCCCCATACCCCTGTGCCTGAGTGGACACAAACCTGACAGCCCAGCGACCCCAGAGCTGATCTTTGCAAGGAATTGGCCCAATGTTTCTGGTGAGGGGCCCCTGGCAGTCACCTCCCTGTGAGCATTCACTATGCTCAGAGAGGGCAGTGGGTTACCCAGAGCTACACAGCAGGGGCCTGATTCCCAGGCAGTGTCCTTCTCAGAGATAGCACTGCCAGCCTCACCTGGGAGCCCTGACTACATTGCCAGGGTAGGGGCAATGCCTGGGCAGCTGTCCCCATAGAGATGAAGAGGAGATGAAGTTTTTTTTAATGTTCATTTTTTGTAGAGATGGGGCCTCACTATGTTGCCCACGCTGGACTAAACTGGGCTCAAGCGATCCTCCCACCTCGGCCTCCCAAACTGCTGGGATTACAGGTGTGATCCACTGCACCAGGCTGAGACAGGGCTTTAGAATTGCCCCACAGCCCTGCTCCCCCCAGAAAACCTCCATGAGGGTCACCCCAGAGACATTCATTCCCTCCTGTCCCATCTCCAGGACACCTCCTGAGACCACTCCATGCTCCTGCCTGGGACTTCGAGGGACACAGAGACATCAAGACATGGCCCAGCCTCCAGGATCGTGTGATCTAGTGGGAGACAAGAGACCCCAAACACACCAGCAGCAGAAAGGTGGTGGGAACACGGGGAACAAGCGGGGAGGTGGGGAGGTGGGGGCAGGTGGGGTGGTGGGAACAGGTGGGGAGGTGGG
>PVKV010013819.1:41409-59968 GCA_004027835.1 Alouatta palliata | reverse complement strand
GCAATTCTCCTGCCTCAGCCTCCCGAGTAGCTGGGACTACAGGCACGTGCCACCATGCCCAGCTAATTTTTGTATTTTTAGTAGAGACGGGGTTTCACCATGTTGACCAGGATGGTCTCGATCTCTTGACCTCGTGATCCACCCGCCTCGGCCTCCCAAAGTGCTGGGATTACAGGCGTGAGCCACCACGCCCGGCCGTTCAGTACATTTTTCTAGTATTTTTTATTTATTCAGCAAATATTTAGAGAGCACCTACCATGTCTCAGGCACTGTTCTAGGCACTGGTGATACGTCAGAGAAAGAGGAACAGAAGTCCTTGCCTTTGAGAAACTTCAAGTAGGGGGATGGTAGCTAAGCAGTACACAAATAAATATATCACACATGTCATAGGGCAGATGAGAGCCATGGAGGAAAAAATAGTACGGAAAGGGACAGGGTGGTGATTTTCTCACAACTCTATGAGGAAGATACTGCTTTTTCTTCTTATTTTTTGAGATGGAGTCTCCATTGCCCAGGCTGGAATGCAGTGGTGCCATATCAGCTCACTGCAACCTCCTCCTCCTGGGTTCAAGTGATGCTTCTGCCTCAGCCTCCAGAGTAGCTGGGATTACAGTTGTGTTCCCCCATGCCCAGCTAATTTTTGTATAGATATATATATATTTTTTTAAGATAGGATCTCACCCTGTGTTCAGGCTGGAGTGCCATGGTGCCACCTCAGCTCACTGCAACCTCCACCTCCCAGTTGAAATCAATTCTCCTGCCTCAGCCTTTGGAGTAACTGGGTCTATAGGCACATGCCACCACCACACCCGGCTAATTTTTGTATTTTTAATAGAGATGGGATTTTACCGTGTTGGCCAGGCTAGTCTTGAATTCCTGACCTTGTGATCCGCTTGCCTTAGCCTCTCAAAGTGCTGGGATTACAGGCATGAGCCATTGCGTCTGGCCTAATTTTTGTATTTTTAGTTGAGATAGGGTTTTGCCATGTTGGCCAGGCTAGTCTCGAACTCCTGAGCCCAAATGATTTATCCGCCTCGGACTCCCAGAGTGCTAAGATTACAGGCAAGAGCGACTACACTCAGCTGATGATTTCATGCCCATTGTACAGATGTGCAGTGTGCAGATGTCCATTGTGCAGAAACTGAAGCACAGAGCCGTTAAGTGACTTATCCAGATAGGCTCCAGATAAGTAAAGTAGTCAGTAATAAAGGTTATATTTGAATTAGAAATCAACCATGAGCTCCTAAATTTTGCTGTCTGTAAGATAATGAAACTTGGCCCAGCATGGCAGCTCACACTTGTAATCCCAGTACTTTGAGGGGGCCGAGGTGGGAGGATTGTTTGAGCCCAGGAATTTGAGACCAGCCTGGGCAACATGGTGAGATGCCATCTCTACAAAAAATTAAAAATTAGGTGTCCCAGGTATTTGGGAGGCTGAGGCGGGAGGTGAACCTGGGTGGGGGAGGTTGCAGTGAGCCAAGATGGTGCCATTGCACTCCAGCCTGGGTGGCAAGACTCCATCTCAAAAAAAAAATTACATTCTATACAGAAGACTATATTTAATATATAAATTATGAAGAAGAATAAGATGAATAGCCATGACCTGATTACTCATAGTTGTAAGTATACAATCCAGTGAATTTTCATAAAGTGGACCTACCTGCAACACTAGTATCCAGCTAACATTAAAACAAAACAAAACAAAGCACCATTACCAGACCCCTAGAATCTCACTCCTGCCTCTCCCAAGCTTCTTTTTGCCCCCTTCCCACCAAGGATAACCATTATCCAAACTAATGGTATAGTTTAGTTTTTCTTATTTTCAGACTTTACGGAAATGGAATCATACAGACTATGTTTTTTTACGTCTGGCTTCTTTTGCTCAGGGGACATGGGTAAATCTATTAGAAAGCTTTTCCAGAGGCCCTGCTGTTAGTCAGAGTTCAACAAATATATTTTCAATGAATGGGTTAATTTCTCTCTTTCAATAAGGTGTTGCTCTTTAATTGTATGTTAAAGGGAAGAAATGGCAGATTATATTTTTATTACAATCAAGTAAAAAAAAAACCCTGATCATTTTCCTCCTACAAGTAATGGTTAAATTTGTATCTTAGTGGAACTTTTGTTTCTCATTGTTTTAGTGATTAAATTGGCTGTTTATTTATTTATTTATTTTGAGATGGAGTCTTGCTCTGTTGCCCAGACTGGAATGCAGTGGCATGATCTTGGCTCACTGCAACCTCCACCTCCCGAGTTCAAGTGATTCTCCTGCCTCAGCTTCCTGAGTAGCTGGGATTATAGGCATGTGCCACCACGCCCGGCTAATTTTTGTATTTTTAGTAGAGACGAGGTTTCACCATGTTGGTCAGACTGATCTTGAACTCCTGACCTTGTGATCCACCCACCTTGGCCTCCCAAAGTGTTGGGATTGTAGGCATGAGACACCACGCCCAGCCAATTAGCTATTTCTTTTTAAATCTTACCTATTTGAAATGACCAAGTTAGGTCATTTTATTTAAATAACAGCAAGCTTTAGTGTGTTACAAGCGTAGGCTGGCTGTGGTGCTTCATGCTTATAATCCTAGCACTCCGGGAGGCCGAGGTGAGAGGATCGTTTGGGGCCAGGAGATTGAAACCAGCCTGGGCAACATAGTGAGACCTCGTCTCTGCCAAAAATTAAAAAAATTAATTAGCTGGGCATGGTGGCACGCACCTGTAATCTTAGATACTTGGGAGGCTGAGGCGGGAGGATTACTTGAGCCCAGGAATTCAAGACTGAAGTTAGCTATGATTGAAATTCTGCATTCCAGCTTGGGTGATAGAGAGAGAGACTCTCTCTCTAAAAAAAAGTATAGTGTGTTTACTGTAAATTCACCGTATCAGCCAAGAGGTATGATAAACAGATGGTAAAGCAACAAAGATACAGTATATATGTATGTATTTACGTATGTATGAATTAGAGGTGGAGTCTCACTGCTTTGCTCAGGCTGATCTTGAATTCCTTAGAGTCAAGCGATACCCCCACCTCAGCCTCCAAAGTATCAGACTGTAGGCAGGCACCACTGTACCTGGCCAAAATATAGTTGTTAAAAACTGAGGTGGTAGAGCTTGTAAGAATACTGATAGAGCGAGTTATTTTCTCAGAAGATACTTTTGCTCAAAGCATATTTAGTTGTTAAGCTCTGGTATGCTTATGGATAATGTCATTCTCTGGCAGAATTGTGTTTCTGCTGTTTAGTTACAGAAAGCCCTTTTCCCCTTATGTTGTAGATTCGACGGAGGCGCCTTGCACGACTTGCTGGTGGACAGACCTCTCAGCCGACCACCCCACTCACTTCTCCCCAGAGGGAGAACCCCCCGGGGCCTCCCATAGCAGCATCAGCCCCAGGACCCTCTCAGAATCTTGGTCTCAATGTCCACAGCATGACCCCAGCTACCTCCCCAATAGGTGCATCAGGTAAGCCTGAGCTTCATACCTGGGATTCTTTTGTAATTCTTCTTAGCTTTTTGTTTAGCTGATGGTTGCGATGTTTCTGCAACAGATTAAAATGAAGCAGACATCAGCTCTTTAAAATCGTCCAAGCAGTAGTTTAAATATCATTGCAGTATGTTGTGTTACTGCCTTTTTTTTTTTTTTTTAATTGCAATCTGTTAAAACCAATTGCTTTTCTTACCATAACTTCCATCTTTTTTTTTTCCGAACAGGTTTAGGTATTATCTCTCATGACAAGATGATTAAGACTGAATTTGGTTCAGCTGATTTTATGAATTTGGTTGATGGTTTTAAGATAAAAATAATCTGAAAATGCAAGATAAAAATAATGGTCAAAATGAAAACCTCTAATTGCAGATTTCCTCATCTTCATTCTACATTGGCACAGAACTTTTTCTCTAACTTTTCAGAGGATAAGACTTCCTGATAGGATGTTTTAGAACTATCTCATTGACAACTATTCAGTTATGGTAAAAGTTTCTTTATAATAAATGAGCTGATGCTTGATATCCAGGACTGTCTTTGTTGGGAAATGATAATATTTCTTCATACTGTATATTTGAAAACATCTCTGTCTGTGAACTTTTCTATCAAACATAATATTGTCATGTAATTGTTAAATTACTTAGGGTTATAGTTGGGTAGAGCGGGTGCTAAGAGGCCTGCATTGATCATAATATCATCTAATAATTTGATAGCCTTCCAGATTATCTGTCTTCTTGACCTAGAATCATGTGTCAATCGAAAGTATTTGCAGAGTTTTTGTTGCTGTACTTCTCATTGGGTATCAATGCACACTACTCCCCGGGTATATATAAATGTCTATGCCCAATGAGGTTCAGCCAAAACATAGTAATAAAGAATGCCCTTGCCTATAATGTCTTGTCTGTATGTCTCTGAGAAGCTCTGTTGGTCTTCTGGTAGGATTGAAGGGTTCAGGCTTCCAAATGTGATTTTTTCCTTGGGTATAGTATTGACAGCAGTGCTCTTTGCCTCACCCTGGTCAGGCCATTGCTGGAATCTGTCTTGGAGAGACTCTCTCTCACTTTGCCTTACTTGCTTATTTAAACCAGCATCCTGGTTAAATCCCATTCCCCACCTACTCTCTCATGCAGTGGAATAAGACTGTAGAAAAACTCAGAACCATCTGAAACCATTTGAACTAATTGAAAACTTTTGAAATATCTGTCTCATTTCAAATTCATGATCACATGACTGGGCGTGGTAGCTCATGCCTGTAATCCCAGCACTTTGGGAAGCCAAGGTGGGCAGATCACTTCAGGTCAGGAGTTCGAGACTAGCCTAGCCAACATGGCAAAATCTCGTCTCACAAAAATTATGAAAAGGTGGGCATGGTGCTGCCTGCCTATAATTCCAGCTACAAAGGAGGCTGATGCATGAGAATTGCATAACCCAGGAGATGGAGATTGCAGTGAGCCAGTATGGTACCACTGCACACCAGCCTGGGTGATGGAATGAGACTGTCTCAAAAACAGCAATCACAACAACAAAAAATCAAATTAATGATCACAAACTCAAGTAGACTCTTGATACTGGCAGGCAGCTATACCATGTTTCCCACTTCACTCACTCTGCTGATTGATTTCATACCTTCTCCAGTGTGCAGGACCTCATTCTCCATGCTCACTCTCTCAGCTGATGGCCTGGCCTGGCTTCCCATTTCTTTTTCTTTTCTTTTTTTTTTTTTTTTTTTTCTGGAGATGGGGTCTCACTGTGTTGCCCAGGCTGGAGTGTGGTGGCTGTTCATAGGCGTGATCATAGTGTACTATAGCTTCAAACTCCTAGGCTCAAATGATCCGTCTGCCTCAGTCTCCCTTGAAGCTGGGACTATAGTCATGTGCCACCACACTTAACTCTGGCTTCATATTTTATTGAGAAAACAGACACAGGCAGAACCTAGGCAGGGAAGCTCCATCAGCCCCAGTCATCACATCTGTCTGCTTACCTGTATGTGAGCCCAGTTCTTGCTATGCATGAATGTCCCTGCTCCTGTTGAAGCCTGGACCCTAGATCCCATCTCCCCTCAGTTACTCAGCCTTCACTCCAGCAGTTCCTTTTTTTCTCTTGCTTCATCATATGCACTTTTTTTTTTTAACAGCCTATATAATGCAATTACTTTTCCCATCATGGGAATGAACAAAAGGAACTCTCGGTGTAATTCCCCCTGCCAGCTTCTACCCCACATCTCTGCTCCAAAACCTTTGCAACAGAACTTCTGGAATGAGTTGCCTGTTTTCTCCGTCCCCTTTTGCCCTTGCACCCTTTGTTGAATCAACTCCAGTCAGGCGAGGCCTCCTGTGGTTGCTCTGAGTCACTGTCTGGTGTGATCCAGCCGCCTCATTAGACATGGCTTTCACCCTCTTCTCCTGGAAACACGTTTTTCTTTTGGCTTCCAGAACAGCACATTCTCCTCGTTTTCATGCTATCTCTGTCTGTTCCTTTTTCACTCTTTGCCTGGTTCCTTTTCATTTCGCTGACTTCTAAATGTTAGGATTCGAGGGCCCAGTCGTTAACCTCTTGTCCTTTCTATCCAGGTTTATTCTCTTACTGATGTCATCCAGTGTCCTGGCTTTAATTACCCTCATTGGATGATTCCTAAGCTTATATCTCCAACCTGGACCTGCTCCTTGAACCTCAGACTCACACATCCAGGACCTTACCTGACACCTCTGCTTGGATGTGTTAATAGGCATCTCACAGCTAGCGTGCCCCAAATCAAGCTTTGCTGTTTCCTCACATTTTACCTTCGTCTAGGTTTCCATCTGAATAAATGACAATTCATGTTTTCTAGACCTGGGATTGGCAGACTCTTTCTGTTAAGGTACAGATAGTAAATATTTTTGGCTTTGGAGGCTGTAAGGTCAGAACTATTTATCTCAGCTCTGTAACACAAAAGCAGCCGTAGATCATATGTAAATGAACAAGCATAACTGTGTTCCAGTAAAACTTCACTCACAAAAACAGTGGCCTAGATTTATTTGGCCTGTGGACCAGAGCTTGCATTGGCCCTGCTCTAGACCTGTCAGAAAACTAGGAGCAGACCAGATTCTCACCACCTCTTTTCTTCTCATCACCTCTGCCGCTATCACCTAGGTCCAAGCACCAGCATCTCTTCCCTGGATTTCTGAACAGCCTCCTAAGTGGTCTTCTCATGCCCACCCTTGCTTCACTTGGGTCTGTTCTCAGTGTAGAGCCAGAGGGGCCCCACTAAAGCCTAATTCAGCATTGTATAACGGCAGGCTCCCTGTGCTGTTATCACAAACTAACAGAAAGGCTTGGGCATTCCCTAAATGGTTAGTTCTTGCCAGTGCAACTCTATGCTAAGTAGTCCTGATTATGTTTCTCACATAGTCACCATTATTCATAATCACAAACAGTTGGATATTACTAGCCATGCTTTGGTGGGTTGGATAAACAGATTTTCATGATTTACTAAATAAACAAGTGAAAAAACAAACAGAAAATCTCTCATAAGGCAGGTCACATCTATTGTCTGTTCAGGCCAGGTGCAGTGGCTCATGCCTGTAATCATAACACTTTGGGAAGCCAAGATGGGAGGATCCTATGAGCCTAGGAGTTCAAGACCAGCCTGGATGACATAGCGAAACTCCGTCTCTACAAAACATTCAAAAAATTAGCTGGGCGTGGTGGTGTACACCTGTAGTCCCAGCTACTCGGGAAGCTGAGTGGGATAATTACTTGAGCCCAGGAGGTGGAGGCTGCAGTGAGCTGTGATCACACCACTGCATTCCAGCCTGGGCAACAGTGAGACCCTGTCTCAAAAAAGAAAAATAAATTTTTAAAAAATTTTTTGTTTAATTTTTTTTTTTTTTTTTAATGAAGATGGGGTTTCACCATGTTGGTCAGGCTGGTCTTGAACTCCCGACCTCAGGTGATCCGTATGTCTTGGCCTCCAAAGTGCTTGGATTACACCACGCCTGGCCAGAAAAAGAAATTTCAAGAAAATATAGCTGTCTATTGAAGAGTGTGAAAAGTTGTCATGAGGAAGGTGATAGCTTGTATTTGTTTTCTGTGGTCCTAGAAGTTAGACAAAGGGCCAGTGGGTAGATTTATTATCCACTGAATGTGATTGAGAGATTTTTGTTCCAAACTCAAAAAGTACTTTCTTTCTTTCTTTTTTTTTTTTTTGAGACACAGCCTTGTTCTGTTGCTGAGGCTGGAGTGCAATGGCATGATCTCAGCTCACTGCAACCTTCGCCTCCTGGGTTCAAGCATCTCTCTTGCCTCCGCTGCCTGAGTAGCTGGGATTACAGGAGCCCACCAGCATGCCCAACTAACTTTTTTTTTTGAGACAGAGTCTTGCTGTGTTGCCCAGGCTGGAGTGCAGTGGCCTCATCTCTGCTCACTGCAACCTCTGCCTCCCGGGTTCAAGCTGTTCTCCTGCCCCAATCTCCCAAGTAGCTGGGATTACAGACGTGTACCACCATGCCCGGCTAATTTTTGTATTTTTAGTAGAGATGGGGTTTCACCATGTTGGCCAGGCTGATCTCTAACTCCTGATCTCAGGTGATCTGCCTGCCTCAGCCTCCCAAAGTGCTGGGATTACAGATATGAGCCACTGAGCCTGGCCAAGAAGTGCTATCAGAGACAAATACTGACTGGGGTTTCACCTGTGGTAAGGAGTCCTTCATCCCCAAGTGCTTGGCAGCAGTCATTTGGTGGCCCTCTTAGCTGGGCCGTTTTCAGATGCAAGTAACTAAAGCAGGGATTGAGAAGCTGTAGGGCGTCTTTCCAGTTGCTTTTCCCATCTGTAGTCTCAGCTTCTTGCATTGCCATCTGCTTCTGTATTAGTTTCCCAGGACTGCTGTAAGTACATATTACAAACGTTTGAAGGCTTACAGCAGCAGTATTATGTTCACAGTTCTAGAAGCTAGAAGTTCAAAGTCCAGGTGTTGGCAGCGCCACGCTCCCTCTGAAGGGAAGAATCCTTTCTTCTGCCTTCTGATGGTTGCTGGCAGTCCTTGGCATTTCTCGGCTTGTGGCAACATAACTCCAGTCTTCACTTCTGTCTTCACATGGCCGTCTTTGTTCTGTGTGTGTCTGCATCCAAATTTCCCTCTTACGACGTCAGCCACTGGATTAGGGACCACACTAATTGACTATGAGCTCATTTTAACTTGCTTACATCTGCTAAGACCCTCCTTGCAAACAGGAATATTACTTCTTTGTTTCTGATGAGTGTCCCCTCTTCCCGTTGAATGTAAGGTTAGGCAGGAGCCTTGCCAGTGATGCTCATTCCCTTACCCCCAGCACCGTGCTTAGCACATGGAGAGCACTATGGAAATGCCAGGTGTTATGTGGCTAAATGAATGAAAGAAGTATTTCTTGTTGGAAATGTTAGAAGCGAAGTAAGATTTGAGTTCTTCTGAAAAACAACTGGCTGATATTGTTCCTCTTACCCTGACCAGCTGGATTCTCTCTCTGTTTTTCCTGGTACGCTGAGCAGAATTTTAAAAATTCTCAGCCCGTTTATTTTCTTCTAAAATTAGAAAAAAGTTATTACAAAATGTTTCAGATTACATGGTAACGTAACTAGTGCCTGTGGAACCAAGTTCACAGGTCACTGTTTTTCTAGACTTTCCATTTATTATTCCAGACATTTCTTCATTTTTTTGCTGCATTGTTACGTGGCACTGCTCTTGCCTCTCTTAGAACCTTATATATATGGGGGATGCTTTTCCTACAGATGAATGCCACCTTTTTATAGTTAACACTGATTATGCTACTTTTTTTTTTTTTTTTTGAGACAGAATCTCTCTCTGTCACCTAGGCTGGAGTACAGGACACGATCTCAGCTCACTGCAACATCACCTGGGTTCAAGTGATTCTCCCACCTCAGCCACTGAGTAGCTGGGATTACAGGTGTGCGCCACCACACCCGGCTAATGTTTGTATTTTTAGTAGAGACCGGGTTTCATCATGTTGGCCAGGGTGGTCTTGAACTCCTGACCTCAGGTGATCTGCCTGCCTCAGCCTCCCAAAGTACTCGTATTACAGATGTGAGCCACCATGTCTGGCTGATTATGCTACTTTTACATTTTAAAATGTAGGGCTTACTGCAGGTCAAACATAGTAGTTGGTCATGAGAATGCAAAGATGAGTGAGACTCAGTTTCTTTCCTTAAAGAGCTTAGTCTAGTGGGGGAGGAAATGTTCTTACATTTCCTTTTTAATACCTGTGTTTATTAAATTTTTTGGAAGACATTCTAGTTTTCTTAGTTCCTTACCTTATCTTTAGATGATTTGTGATTGCTTCATCTTCAGAATCTCTTAACTGTCTCGGATGATTTTATTTTACAGCCTTGTTGGAATTATGCTTGTCTTCCCTTTGATGTTTGCCCATCAAACATCTGGAGTATATCTGATGAAGGCCTTACCCTTCCTGGCTGTTGTGACCTCTGAAGAGGAGGTCATGATTGCTCAAGGGTCCCCCAGCAGGTCCTTTATCAACCATTTTCGTCTTGACAGGATTATTAGGTCTAGTGGAACAGGTCTTCCGGTTGCCTGTATATTCTCTTTCTAGAGCTGGAAGGTTTTATTTTTGTTTTTCTAAGACAAAGTAAGGCTGGAATGCAGTGGTGCGACCATAGCTCATTGTAGCCACAAACTCCTGGGCTTAAGTGCTCCTCCTTTGTGACTACAGGTGCGCGCCACCATGCCCGGCTAATTTTTTAATTTTTTGTGGAGATGAAGTCTCACCATGTTGCCTAGGCTGGTCTTGAACTCCTGGCCTCAAGCGATCTTCTCGCCTCACTCTCAAAGTGTTGGGATTACAGTAGTGGAGTTCCTAATTGTTTTCATTCGTGGTGCCCTTTGGCAAATTGGGGAAGCCTTTGATTGGCTTCTTAAAATATATTTTATTTTATTTTATTTTTTTGAGATGGAGTCTCGCTCTGTTGCCCAGGCTAGAGTGCAGTGGCGTAGTCTGCCTCCCGGGCTCAAGTGGTACTCCTGCCTGACTCTCCTGAGTAGCTGGAATTATAGGCATGTGCCACCACACCCAGCTAATTTGTTTTGATTTTTAGTAGAGACAGGGTTTCACCATGTTGGCCAGACTTATCTTGAACTTCTGACCTTAAGTGAGCCTCCTGCCTCAGGCTCCCAAAGTGCTGTCATTACAGGTGTGAGCCACCGTACCTGGCCCCAAAACTTACTTTTAAATATGTACATTAAAATAGGATTACACAATTAGGAATATAGTTATCAGCATATTTTTAAAGATTGTAATATAGTTCTTTATATGCTTCTTTATTAATGATTTAAATAAAAGACTTAGCAGCTAGTCACATAACTACTGTAATTTCAGCCCCCTGGCTTCTGTTTTCATCTGTAGACCACAGGTAAAGATCTGCTCTGGAGCAGAAATGAATAGTGGGGTCTGTTTGGAACTAGTGAGAAGCCAGATGACATGTTTGGCCTCTGGGCTAGCTCTGGGGTCTGGATCAGAAACAGAATTGGTTTCTTTTCTTTGGCTGCTAGTTTTTAACCTACTCAATGATTATTTAACTTACAATTATTCATTAACATGTTGGCTCAACATGTTAAATCCTTCTTCCTGCTTCCATTCATGCACTTGAATAGTTAATAAATGGCTTCTGTCTGTTGAGCACTGTATTGAGAGCTAGTAGTGCAAGGATAGGTGAGTCTCAGTTAGGGACCTCCAGGGGGCTCACTGTTTAGCATGAGGACACAAACTTATGAAGAGGTGCAGATGCTGGCGTCCTTTACTTGACAATACAGCCGCAAATAGTCACTTTCTCAGGCTCACGGCTATGCATTGTTTTTTGGGGGGAGCATTTTCACACAGGCATTTATCTGATTGAAAATTCTACCTTGGTGGGAATGTAAATTAATATAGCCATTATAGAAAACAATATGGAGGTCCCCTACCATATGATCTGGCGATCCCACTTCTGAGTATATATCCAAAGGAATTAGATTCGTATGCAGAAGACCTATCTGCACTCGTGTTCGTTGCAGCATTATTCCAAATAGCCAGGATATGGAAGCAACCTAGACATCCATCCTCAGATGAATGGGAAAAGAAGCTGTGGTATGTATCCACAATGGAATATTATTCAGCCTTTGAAAAGAAAGAAATTCTGTCATTTGTGGCAACATGGATGAACTTGGAAGACACCATGCTAAGTAAAATAAACCAGGCACAGAAAAACAAATATTGCATGTTTTCACTCATATGTGGGAGCTTAAAAAGCTGAACTCATACAAGTAGAGAGTAGATGGTGGTTACCAGAGGCTGGGGAATGGGGGTGGAGAGGAAGGAAGAGATATTGAACAAAGGGTACAAAATTGCACTTAGATCAGAGTAATTAGCTTTAGTAATCTATTGCTCAGAATGTTGACTATCATAAATAATGTTTCATATATTTTTAAAAATTTTACTTTTTAAAAACAACAGTATTATTACTTTATACACTATAGGAACAACATCCTTCCATATCCTATTACAATTTTTTTTTTTTTTTTTTAAAAAGACGGGGTTTCACCATGTTGGTCAGGCTGGTCTTCAACTCCCGATCTCAGGTGATCCGCCTGCCTTGGCCTCCAAAGTGCTTGGATTACAGGCATGAGCCACCACGCCCGGCCTACAATTGTTTTTTTTTTATTTTTTTTATTTTGAGACAGAGTCCCACTGTTGCCCAGGCTGGAGTGCAGCGATGAAATCTTGACTCACTGCAGTCTCAACCTCCCAGGCTCAAGTGATCCTTCCACCTCAGCCTCCCAAGTAGCTAGGACTACAGGCATGTGCCACCACACCTGGCTAATTTTTTTTTTCTTTTTTTGAGACGGAGTTTCACTCTTGTTGCCCAGGCTGTAGTGTAATGGCACAATCTTGGCTCACTGCAGCCTCGGCCTCGCGGGTCCAAGCAATTCTCCTGCCTCAGCCTCCCGAGTAGCTGGGATTACAGACGCCTACCACCATATCCAGCTATTTTTTGTATTTTTAGTAGAGACGGGTTCACTGTGTTGGCCAGGCTGGTCTTGAACTCCTGAACTCAGGTGATCTTCCCCTGTCGGCCTCTCAAAGTGCTGGGATTACAGGCGTGAGCCACTGTGCCCAGCCTAATTTCTTTCTTTCTTTCTTTCTTTTTTTGAGACAGAGTTTTACTCTTGTTGCCCAGGCTGGAGTGCAATGGTATGATCTGGGGTCACCATAACTTCCGCCTCGTGGGTTCAAGCGATTCTCCTGCCTCAACCCCCTGAATAGCTGGGATCTGGGTTCACCATAACCTCCACCTCCTTAGTTCAAGCGATTCTCCTGCCTCAGCCTCCTGAATAGCTGGGATTACAGACATACACCACCACACCTGGCTAATTTTGTATTTTTAGTAGACACAGGGTTTCTCCATGTTGGTCAGGCTGGTCTCAAACTCCTGCCCTCAAGTGATCTACCCACCTGGGCCTCCGAAAGTGCTGGGATTACAGGCATGAGCCACAGCACCTGGCTCTAATTTTTAAATTATTTATGGAGACGAATTCTCACTATGTTATCCATGTTGGTTTGAACTCCTGGGCTCAAGTGATGCTCCTACCTTGGCCTCCCAACGTACTGGGCTGACAGGCGTGATTCCCTGTGCCTGGCCTACAATTGTTATTCTTATCCCTCCAAATTTGATCTGTGTTTAGCTGTTTTACATGTTAGTTTATGTTGGTTATTACACTGATTTATCGAATGGTCTAAATTCACAGTCTTCACTTAATACATATTTATTTAAATCCCCCTATGCAGTAGGTTCTGTTCTAGGATATATGACTTATATTTTAGTGAGAGAAAACAATTTAAAAACCCAGTTGGGCATGGTGGCTCATGCCTGTAATCCCAGTGCTTTGGGAGGTCTAGGTGGTAAGATTGCTTGAGCCCAGGGGTTTTTTTAAGACCAACCTGACAACATAGTGAGATCTTACTTCTACAAAAAATACAAAAGTTAGCTGGATGTGGTGGTGCGTGCCTGTAAGCCCAGCTACTGTGGAGGCTGAGGCGTGAGAATCGCTTGAGCCTGGGAAGTAGAGGTGGCAGTGAGCCAAGATTGTGCCGTGTACTGCAGCCTGTCTCAAAAAACAAAAACAGGGCCGGGCGCAGTGGCTCACGCCTGTAATCCCAGCACTTTGGGAGGCCAAGGCGGGCGGATCACGAGGTCAAGAGATCGAGACCATCCTGGTCAACATGGTGAAACCCCATCTCTACTGAAAATACAAAAAAATTAGCTGGGCGTGGTGGCGCGCGCCTGTAGTCCCAGCTACTCGGGAGGCTGAGGTAGGAGAATTGCTTGAACCCAGGCGGCGGAGGTTGCAGTGAGCCGAGGTCGCGCCACTGCACTCCAGCCTGGCGCCTGGTGATGAGTGAGACTCTCTCTCAAACAAACAAACAAACAAGCAAAACCTAAAATCTGTCAGATGCGGTAACTGTAGAAGAAAAGAGAACAGTATGTTGGTGTAAGTACCGCTGGGGCTGTTTACGTAATCACTGTAGGCCCTATTAAAAAGGTGACATTTTTATGTTATTTTATTTTTTTGTTTTACTTTAAGTTCCAGGATACATGTGCAGAATATGCAAGTTTGTTGCATAGGTATATGTGTGCCATGGTGGTTTGCTGCACCTGTCAACCTGTTATCTAGGTTTTAAGCCTAGAGCATTAGGTATTTCTCCTAATCTCCCGTACCCCCACCATAGGCCCCAGTGTGTCGCTCTCCTCCCTGTGTCCCTGTGTTCTTATTGTTCAACTCTCACTTACGAGTGAAAACATGCAGTGTTTGGTTTTCTGTTCCTTTGTTAGTTTGCTGAGGATGATGGCTTCCAGCTTCATCCATGTCCCTGCAAAGGACATGATCTCATTCTTTTTTATGGCTGCATAGTATTCCATGATATATATATATATATATATATATATATATATATATATATACCACATTTTCTTCATCTAGTCTATCATTGATCGGCATTTGGGTTGGTTCCATGTCTTTGCTATTGTAAATAGTGCTGCAGTAAACATACATGTGCGTGTGTCTTTATAATAGAATAATTTATATTCCTTTGGGTATATACCCAGTAATGGGATTACTGGGTCAAATGGTATTTCTGGTTCTAGAATAATGTGACATTTTTAGCAGAGGCCTGAATCAAGTGAGGTAGCAAACCAGGTGGTTATCTGTGGGGCAGTCTTTGCAGACAGAAGAAAAACAGATGCAAAGCTCTGGGGTGAGAATGAACCTGTTGATGACTGATGCAAGGCAGGGCTGGAGCAGTCATCTTCAATTTCCACTCAATTTCCTTCTCAAATGTTGAGTCTTTAATGTGTATTATGATTGCTTTTAATACACCTGTAGGAATTTCAACAAAATCAAAGTCATTCTTTAACTTTGGTCCTATTATTGATTGCTGCGTTAAAATCCTTTTTTGTTGTTGTTGTTTTCTCTTCTACTTGGTCCACAGCTTGAGAGAAGGAGAGAATTCAAGGGTGGTTGAGCAGCTGGCTATACATAGGGGCTCAGACAGAAGCCCCAAGGCCTGAGGGCAGCAGCAGGACCCCTAAAAGGCTACTGGGCTCAGGAGGCGCCTAGATGTGGTTGAAATCCTTTGCTTTTGCTTGTACATTTTAATTCTGAGTTGGAACAGGTGTGTCCTGTGCTGGCACGGTTACTTCATCGAATTGGAGTGGTCTTTAGGCCACCAAAGGGGTATTTTTATTAGTTCTGGGCCTAATCTTACAGCATTATTCCTAGGGTCATACTAATCGCTTCATGAATCTGGTGAAAGTGCTGTTGGTGTCTTGTTCATGGAGGCATGCAGTGCTGGGAATCCGTCCCCTTCCTTTGTTGACTTGGGGTTGATTCTTGGACTTCTCCCTACCTGCAGCCCCCACCCCCTGCCCCATGTTTGCCAACCTGGTCCTGCAACATCTGCTGTGCTTCTAGTTTTACCAGCTCCCGGCTTGCGACTCCAAACTGCCCATTAGCACTCTGCCCACACAGTGGGACATGAACTGTGCCACGGTAGTGCTTTCCTGGCCTTTTCATACTTCCAAGCCTAGCAAAGGCGCAGGGACAAATAATTGTGTGAGAGTGGTTTCTGTGCTGTGGGTTCCCTGTCTGTGAGGATCTTGTGGCTTCGTAGGAGAGATAATACATGTCACTCACCTGCTTGAAAGCCTTCTTCGTCTCCTTATTTCCAATTACAGTCTAATCCAAGGGCTTTCAAGGTGCTCTGTAATGATATTCCAGCCTCTTCATGTAATTCAGTGTCTTGATTTCTCAGAGCATGTTTTCTGTTCCTGTCCCAGTCAACATATTCACCCAAGAAGGCCTATAACCAGTAGAGACTGTGCCACACAAACCACTCTTAGTTTTAGGTACATTTGTCTTACCTTCCAAACTACATTGAAAGCTCTGAAAAAAAAAGGATCTTGTATTTCTGTTGAGTTCATAGGAGGCGTCCAGGAAGTAGTTGGGTTGACTGCATCGATTTGGGAGTACACTGGAAGTTTTCTTCTTTCCCTCCCTCCCCCCTCCCATCCTTCCTTCCGTCCCTTTTCTTACTGAGTCTCGCTTTGCTGCCATCTTGCTCTGCCGCCAGGCTGAAGTGATTTCAACTCACTGCAGCCTCCACCTCAGGTGCAGGTGATCCTCCTGCCTCAGCCTCCCGAGCAGCTGGGACTACAGGCTTGCGTCAGTACGCCCAGCTAATTTTTTTTTTTTTTTTTTGTATTTTTAGTAGAGACAGGGTTTCACCATGTTGGCCAGGATGGTCTCGATCTCTTGACCTCGTGATCTGCCTGCCTTGGCCTCCCGAAGTGCTGGGATTACAGGCATGAGCCACCACGCCTGGCCTCAGTGTCCGTCTGTCTGTCTCTCTCTCTCTCTCTCACCCTCCTTCTATCCTCTCTCTCTCTCTCTCTCTCTCTCTCTCTCACTCCCCTTCTATCCTCTTTCTCTTTCTCTCTCTCTCTTTCTCTCTTTCTTTCAAGACGGAGTCTCACTCTGTCGCCAACGCCAGACTGGAGTGCAGTGGCGCGAACTCAGCTCACTGCAACCTCGGCCTCCCACGTTCAAGCAATTCTCCTGCCTCAGTCTCCCGAATAGCTGGGATTACAGGCGCACACCATCACACTCAGCTAATTTTTGTATTTTTAGTAGAAACAGGGTTTCACTATATTGACCAGGGTGGTCTCGATCTCTTGACCTCATAATCCGCCCACCTGGGCTTCCCAAATTGCTGGGATTACAGACGTAAGCTACCACGCCTGGCCTTTTTTTTTTTTTTTTTTTTCTGAGACAGTCTTGCTGAGCTGCCCAGGCTGGAGTGCAGGACGCGATCTCAGCTCACTGCAGCCTCCGCCTCCTGGGTTCAAGCAATTCTCCTTCCTCAGCCTCCCAGGTAGCTGGGATTACAGGTGCCCACCACCAAGTGTCTGGCTAATTTTTTTGTACCTTTAGTAGAGATGGGGTTTCACCATCTTAGTGATGCTGGTCTCAGACTCCTGGTGTCAAGCAGTCCTCCTGCCTCGGCCTCCCAAAGGGTTAGGATTACAGGCATGAGCCACTGTACCCTGCCTCTCTCCAGTTTTCCAATTGGAATCCAAGGGAAGTAAGTTTAAGAAAAAGTTATGACTTTGAAATCTTTGGATTCAGAACAATTTGTCACCTTTAACACATAGAGTTGAATGTCCATACCTTGAGAGCCTTAACATTAAGCCCTAGCCAGCCTCCAGCAAGTGGACATTGGTCAGGTTTGGCAGGATTTCATCCCCCGAAGTGGACTGAGAGCCACACCCTTCCCTGTCACTATACCCATCCCCTATCCTTAGTGAAGCAAAACACTTTGTTCCCTTCTCCTCCTAGTGACAGGAAATACCGTGATCCTAAAGAAAGAAAATAACATTTTAGCTCTTAGCCCCAGGCCTCTTGACTTCATGCGGTTCTGTTTAATCAGGGTGACGCATCTTTTCAGACTGCCTGAATGTGGTAGATGAAAGAGACTAGCTCAACCCTGACCTGAGAGAAAACCTTTGGGAAGGGTCAGAAAATGTTCACCAGCCAAGGATGTGTGATTCTGTTTCTTCTTTTGTTTCTAAAATTTGTCATTATTTTGACAGGGGATGCATAATGGAGTATTTAGATTTGTTATTGTAAAGTATGCAGCATGGTACTCAAAAAGTAATTGAACACATAATTTATTTTCTTTTTCTTTTTTATTTTTTTGAGATGGAGTCTTGCTCTGTTGCCAGGCTGGAGTGCAGTGGCGCCATCTTGGCTCACTGCAACCTCTACCTCCTGGGTTCAAGCGATTCTCCTGCCTCAGCCTCCCGAGTAGCTGGGACTACAGGCGCGTGCCACCAAGCCCAGCTAATTTTTGCATTTTTAGTAGAGACGGGGTTTCACCATGTTGGCCAGGATGGTCTTGATCTCTTGACCTCGTGGTCTGTCCCCGTCAGCCTCCCACAGTGCTGGGATTACAGGTGTGAGCCACCGCGCCTGGCCTGAACACGTAATTTCTAACTTTGACGGAACTATAAAGCATTAGGGTTGCTTTTTTTTTTTTTTTAACGTCAGTTTTACCATTTTATAGAGAAACTGAGGTATTAAGAATAAGTACAGAGTTCACTTTAGAAAATAGTCTCAAAGCCCTCCTGTATTCAGTGACTTTTTTTTTGAGATAGAGTCTCGCTTTGTTGCCCAGGCTGGAGTGCAGTGGTGCAATCTAAACTCACTGCAGCCACCACCTCCCAGATTCAAGAGATTCTCCTACGTCAGCCTCCTGAGCATCTGGGATTATAGGTGCACGCCACCACGCCCAGATAATTTTTTTGTATTTTTTTTTTTTTTTTTTTTTGAGACGGAGTTTCGCTCTTGTTACCCAGGCTGGAGTGCAATGGCGCGATCTCGGCTCACCGCAACCTCCGCCTCCTGGGTTCAAGCAATTCTCCTGCCCCAGCCTCCCGAGTAGCTGGGACTACAGGCACGTGCCACCATGCCCAGCTAATTTTTGTATTTTTAGTAGAGACGGGGT
>PVKV010013819.1:0-41309 GCA_004027835.1 Alouatta palliata | reverse complement strand
TTTGTATTTTTTAGTACAGACGGTGTTTCGCTATGTTGGCCAGTCTGGTCTTGAACTCCTGACCTCAGGTGGTCCACCCGTCTCAGCCTCCCAAAGTGTTCAGTGACTATTAAATAACCACTGTGAAATGTATTCTTAGTTATCAAGGGAAGGGTGCAGGGTAGAGAAGTGACCTTAGATGTGGAGGTAAATGAGGTGTGGTGACTGGGGGGACTAAAAATCCAGTTATAGGCATATATCTTTTTTGGCTACAAGAGTTAGGTAGATTGTAATTTATATCTGTTTTTTTACTGTGAATTGTTTATAACAAGTAATATTAATATAGAAGTATCAGTAGATCCACAGGAATTACGCTAGTGAGATTATTTGAACTGATAGGTTGAGAGGGAAAAGTCATTGAATAGTGGTGAGATAAAGTTCCCCCTCTCTTTCTCTTTTTTTGAGATGGAGTCTCAATCTGTTGCCCAGGCTGGAGTGCAGTGGCATTATTTCCCTGTAGCTTCCACCTCCTAGATTCAACTAATTCTCGTGCCTCAGCCTCCTGAGTAGCTGGGAGTACAGGCACATGCCACCACGCCCAGCTAATTTTTATATTTTTAGCAGACACAGGGTTTCACCATGTTGGCCAGGCTGTTGTCAAACTCCTGACCTCAAGTGATCCGCCCACCTCGGCCTCCAAAAGTGCTGGGATTACAGGCGTGAGCCACTGGGCCTGGCCTCCCCCTCTCTTTTTAGTACTTAGGTATGCTAAAAGTGGACAACACCAGCGCAGATGTTGTGGTAACTAGGTGAATCTGTTCTTTACACTCGGGTTTGCCCTGATTTCTCATTCTGTTCTTGTCTGACTCATACAGGTGTATCTGTAGAACTTGTAAATATGTTCACATTGGTTTTTTCCATTGGCTCCTCAAAGTAGAACTATGAAGTAGGTTGCACAGATGCCAGTATTAGCACAGCATAGGTAAAAATATTAAATAACAAGACATTCTTGAGATTACAAAACTAGAAACGATGGAACCGGAGTTCAGTCCTAGTTTTTTGGTAAAATAAACATTTATTTCAGAGTAATTTTTAATATATAGAAAAATTTTGAAGATAGTATACAGGATTCCTGTGTACGCTTCATCCAGTTTCCCCTAATGTTAATATCTGGTGCATTTGTGAAAATGAAGGAATTGGCCTGGATATGATTTTAACTAAACATGAGTCTCCTCAGTCTCCATTGGTCTATGGCAGCATCTCAGTCTTGTTTTCATGATCTTGACCGTCTTGAAGAATACTAGTCAGTACTTTGTAGAATGTCCCTTAATTTGGCTTTGTCTGGTCTTTTCCTCACGATTAGACTGGGGTTATGGGTTTTGGGGAAGAATGTCACACAGGTGAAGTGCCCTTCCTGTCACATTGTATCAGGGTGTGTAGTATCCATATGATGTCCCTGGTGCTGATAACCATCACCACATGCCTAAGTTAGTGCTGGCCAGGTTTCTCCACGTAGTTACTATTTTTCCCTTTCCATACTCAGTTCTTCGGTATCAAGTGACTTTTTTTTTTTTAAGGGGTGGGAATTAAACTTTACCTCCTGGAATGGATAAGTACATATATATAATCTGGAATTCTGTAAGGAAAACTTGTCCCTTCTCCTCCATTATATATTTAATCTCTTAGATCAGTATGAACTCACACACATTTATTTTATACTTTGGGTTATAATTTCAATAGCAGCATTACTTATTTTTCAGGAATTATTTCAGCTTTGACCATGGGAGCTCTTTCAAGTTGGCTCCTTGGTCCATTTGACATGCCTTTTCTTTTTTTTTTTTTGAACACTGTCTTCCTGACACTGTAAGACACTCTAGACTTACCTTGGATTTTTCCTGCCCCAGCTCTAGAAATCAGCCAGTTCTCCAAGGAGCAATCCTGGTCTACGACTCCACGTGTATGATTCTATGCGTGATTCTGCCTTTTGACACTAAGGAAAGGATATTCTATCTTATGAATATGAAGATCAAAGTAATTTTCTAATTCTGGCTGTTGGTTTTCTTATCCCAGTATTTAAGATACCATTATTGTTTTTCACAGACTTGAAATGTCATTTTATTTTATTTTATTTTTCTTTATATATTTTTTGAGATGGAGTCTTGCTCTGTTGCCCAGGCTGGCGTGCGGCACGTGATCTCGGCTCACTGCAACCTCTGCCTCCTGAGTTCAAGCAGTCCTCCTGCCTCAGCCTTCCAAGTAGCTGGGATTACAGACGCCCACCACCATGCCTGGCTAATTTTTATATTTAGAGATGGGGTTTCGCCATGTTGGCCAGGTTGGTCTTGAACTCCTCAGGTGATCCACCTACCTTGGCTTCGCAAAATGTTAGGATTACAGGTGTAAGCCACCGCGCCTGGCCGAATTTTATTATTTTATTTTTGAAACAGAGTCTCCCTCTGTCACCCTGGCTGGAGGGCAGTAATGCAGTCATGGCTCACTGCATGTCGCCTAGGCTGGAGTGCAGTGGCACTATCTTGGCTCACTGCAACCTCTGCCTCCTGGGTTCAAGCAGTTCTCTTGCCTCAGTCTCCTGAGTAGCTGGGATTACAGGTGCCCGCCACTATGCTCAGCTGATTTTTGTATTTTTGTAGAGATGGGGTTTCACCATGTTGTTGGCCAGACTGGTCTTGAAATCCTGACCTCAGGTGATCTGCCTGTCTCGGCCTCCCAAAGTGTTAGGATTACAGGCATGAGCCACTGCGCCCGGCTGCGAGACTCATCTCTTAAAAGAAAATAAGGAGGCTGGGCACTGTGTCGCCTGTAATCTTAGCACTTTGAGAAGCTGAGGCAGGTGGATCACCTGAGCTCAGGAGTTCAAGATCAGCCTGACCAACAAGGTTAAAGTCCTTCTCTACTAAAAGTACAAAAATTAACCAGATGTGGCAGTGCATGCCTGTAATCCCAGCTCCTCGGGAGGCTGAGGCATGAGAGTCGCTTGAACCCGGGAGGTGGAGGTTGTGGTGAGCCGAGATCATGCCGTTGCACCTCAGCCTGGGCAACAAGGGTGAAACTCTGTCTCAAAAATAAATAAATAAATAAAAAGAATGAATGGAATCCCATGGCGTTCAGAGACTGAGGAACACTTGTGTGCATAATAAATTGTTGCCATTGCTGCAGAATTGCACCACTTGACCCAAAACGTGAAGATCATGTGGAAGATGCAGGGAAAAATGAATTCACATGATCTCTTTGATGTCTTATAAAAATATTACAAATGCAGTAGATTACACTGTGTGATACACACTGGTGCTCTATTACGACAGTATTGTTGTACACATACTATACTATGTTACAGATATGGTTCTTAAAACAATTTATAACTATGAGTTTAATTTTAGAACTGGTTTTATAGGTAGAAATTTTAAAGCCTGCTTATTTGCTACCATAACGATCATTGAACTTTATTATTGATTAATTTTAACTTAAAAGTTACTTGACTTTTACTTGTGATAGGTAAAATAATATTCTCCTAAGAACCTTGTTGATGCTCTGTTATTTATTCCTTCAATAAATATTTTTTTCAGAACTTACTTTGGGTTATATTTCTTGAAACTAATGAATTGAAAGTTTTACTGTCTTCTACGAGCTTGTTTCAGAAGTCTCGCTACATTAGATGCCTTTTGTATTTTACTGAGTCTTAGGAAGAGAGAAAATTTAGCTTTTTATTTTCTTCGTAAGTCCTGTGGAAGTTTTAATATATTAGTACATGCAAAGACCTGCTTTCAAGAATGGATAAATGTTTTGTAATATTCTTCAATGAAGAATAAAAGGTGGCAAGTTTACTTTCATAGAATGCTGGAAGGGTTAAAATTGTATTTATTCAGTAGTTGTTTTCACTACAACTGGTAACTCTCAAGTTTCTCTGGGTTTTTTTTCATATCTTTTTTTTTTTGAGATGGAGTCCCACTCTGTCACCCGGGCTGCAGTGCAGTGGCACCATCTTGGCTCACTGCAACCTCTACCTCCCAAGTTAATGCGATTCTCCTGCCTGAGCCTCCCATGTAGCTGGGATTACAGGTGTGTGCCACCACACCTGGCTAATTTTTGTATTTTTAGTAGAAACAGGGTTTCACCACATTGGCCATGCTGGTCTCAAGCTCCTGACCTCAAGTGATCCGTCTTCCTCATCCCCCCAAAGTGCTGGGAATACAGGCGTGAGCCACCATGCCCAGCCAATGGTTTTTTTAAACGTGTCATTTTTCTTTCAGCTCTGTAGGTATATATATTTTAAAGTATTTGCAAATGCTTGGGTAAACATTATTCTGTTTTCATAGGAAGATATTCATTGAGTTAAAGTAATTTTTAAAACTTCAATGTAAAACATGATTTTAAAGACATTGATGAGGAAATTGCTGTGAGAAATCGTCTGTCCCTATACTAATGACTACAGTTTCACTGTACTGTAAGCTCTGTGAGGGCAACAAAGTATCAGGTTTTTAATTTCCACTAAGGTGTTCCATCAATAAATGGATTGATCTATATCAAAGGACGTTGTTGAGTAGTCCACTTGTATTTTTTTCAACATTTTATTATCAAAATTTTAAACAAAAAGTTGAGAGAATTTTGCGATGAAGATCCATATACTCACCATCCAGATTCTGCCATTGACATATTATTATACTCACTTTATCACGTATTTTTCTGTAAGTTAATTAATATATCCTCTTGCTCTGTTGCCCAGGCTGGAGTACACCGGTGTGATCTTGGCTCACTGCAACCTCTGTCTCCCGGATTCAAGTGGTTCTCCTGCCTCAGTCTCCTGAGTAGCTGGGATTACAGGCACCCGGCTAATTTTTGTATTTTTAGTAGAGACAAGGTTTCATCATGTTGGCCAGGCTGGTCTTGAACTCCCAACCTCAGGTGGTCCACCTGCCTCCGCCTCCCAAAGTGTTGGGATTACAAGTGTGAGCCACTGCACTGGCCTAGTTTATTAATATATCTTATTTTGCATACATTGCAAGGATTTTTCTGGACTATCATGGAAGTTAATTTGTATTTCTAATTTGTATTTGTGGACCATAGTTTAAATTGGTGCAAGAGAGGTGACGAGGAATGAGTTTTAGGCATTAGCTGTAGCTCTTACTGACCTCATATGAAGTATATTGATGACTTACAATTTCTTAGTAATGTTCCTATGATTTTAATATTGTTTCCAGCTTTTTATATAACCTGATAGAAATTCCTAGGTTGCTGCAATATCATGATGGTGTGACTGCAGATTGTGCGTGTTTACTGTCGCTATTGCAAATAGCTTTAACGTTATTTCACATGGGGCTTCATCCTTACTATGTTTTCCATCTAGGAGTAGCCCATCGAAGCCAGAGCAGTGAAGGAGTCAGTTCTCTCAGCAGCTCACCCTCTAATAGCCTTGAAACACAATCTCAGTCTCTCTCACGTTCCCAGAGCATGGATATCGATGGTGTCTCATGTGAGAAAAGGTAAAGCGAAGCCGGTTTTCTTACATGCTGTTTTATTTAGGGAAAGAGAAAGATCCATTCACTTCAGTCCAGTAGTCGTAAATTGCCAGCTAGAGACCATGCCATTCCTTAGCAAATTGGTGTCAAATTTATTAAATTTAAAGGTTTTGTATTATTCAGAAATGTTCTTCATACTTTTGTTGTTGTTGTTGAGTCTCGCTCTGTCGCCCAGGCTGGAGTGCAGTGGTGCAATCTTGGCTCACTGCAACCTCCACCTCCCAGGTTCAACTGATTCTTCTGCCTCAGCCACCTGAGTAGCTGGGATTATAGGCGTGCGCCACCATGGCTGGCTAATTTCTGTATTTTTAATAGAGACAGGGTTTCACCATGTTGACCAGGCTTGTCTCAAACTCCTGACCTCAAGAGATCTGCCTGCCTCACCCTCCCAAAGGACTGAGATTACAGGTATAAGCCACCGAACCTGGCCCACTATACTTGTGTGTTAAATATCTTTTATGAAATAATGGTGTAGTCGTTAAAAAAAAAAATTATTCTCATTTTGTAAATATAAAGTTGGCAAGCATATGCCTTTCCCTAAAACTTTTACTGATTAATGAAATTTTAAAGTTTGGAATATATCAGATAGGTAAGCCAAATATCCTATTTGCTTCATAAGGATTAGGGTGTCTTGAAACAGCCCTCCTGTGCTGCATATGTGCCAAAAATGGGTGATAGAGTGGCTGAGGTATTGATTCCCTTAATGACTGAGCAAGTCAGACTCCTTAGACCTGGCTTCTCTGCCCTCAAGCAGTCCCCTCGGTTTGTGTCAGTAGGCTAAACAGATGAAAAGGGGAATTGAGTCCGGGCGCAGTGGCTCACGCCTGTAATCCCAGCACTTTGGGAGTCCAAGACAGCCATTCACTTGAGGTCAAGAGTCGGAGACCAGCCTGGCTAACATGTTGAAATCGTATCTACTAAAAATACAAAAATTATTGGGACATGGGACATGCACCTGTAATCCCAGCTACTCGGGAGGCTGAGGCGGGAGAATCGCTTGAAGTGGGAAGTGGAGGTTGCAGTGAACCAAGATCACACCACTGCACTCCAGCCTGAGCAACAGAGTGAGACTCTGTCTAAAAAAAAAAAAAAAAATCAATGACTGAATTTCTCTTGATAGTTGGTAAATGATATGAATCTTCAGATTTAGGAAGCCTAATGAATCCCAAGCAGAATAAACAAAGAGAAAGTCGTATCTACACGTTTTATAGTGAAATTATAGAACACCAGTGACAAAAACCTTTTTATTTATTTATTTAAATATAAATTTCCCCACTCCTTGCAGAGAAAAAGACCATTAAAGCAGCCAGAGAGAAAAGAGAGATTATCTATAAAAGAAATTGCAGCCAAATATCTCAATGATGGAGGCCAGAGGATGGCAGAAAAACAGTTGAAAGAAAGTAACTGTCAACTGGGAAATGTGTACTCCTGTGGAACTGCCCCTTTTCTTTCTTTTTTCTATTTTCTTTTTTATTTTATTTTATTTTTTTAATTTATTTATTTTGAGACAGGGTCTCACTCTGTCACCCAGGCTGGAGTGCAGTGGCGCAAAATCTCAGCTGACTGTAGCCTCTGCCTTCAGGATTCAAACGTTCTCATGCCTCAGCCTCCCTAGTTAGCTGGGACTTCAGGTGCATGCCACCACGCAATAATTTTTGTATTTTTTTTGGTAGAGACGGGGTTTCACCGTATTGGCCAGGCTGGTCTTGAACTCCTGACTATTTTTCGAGACAGGTTGTCACTCTTTTGCTCAGGCGGGAGTACATTGCTATAGTCACAGCTCACTGCAGCCTTGTGAAATCCCAGGCTCATGCAGTCCTCCCACCTCAACCTCCAGAGTAGCTTGGACTATGGGCATGTGCCACCATACCTGATTGATTTTTAAATTTTTGGTAGAGACAGAGTCTTCTTATGTTGCCCAAGCTGTTCTCAAACTCCTGGCCTCAAGTGATCCTCCTGCCCTTCCAAAGTGATAGCATTACAGGCATAAGCCACCACGCCTGGCTTGGAACTGTGTAAAGCAAAGGGAAATAAAGACATTTGCAGATTTAGACAAAAAACAAGCTGGACCTGTTTTTTGATTTTTGGGTTTTTTTATTTTTATTTTTAGTGGGTACATAGTAGGTATATATATTTAAGGGGTACCTGAGATATTTTGGTACAGACATGCAATGTATAATAATTACAACAGGGAAAATTGGGTGTCCATCCTTTCAAGCATTTATCCTTTTTGTTACAAACAATCAAATTATGTCTTTTATTTATTTGTTTTTTGGAGACAGAGTCTCACTCTGTCTCCCAGACTGGAGTGCCGTGGTGCAGTCTTGGCTCACTGCATCCTCCGCCTCCCAGGTTCAACCATTTCTTATACCTCAGCCTCCTGAGTAGCTGGGACTACAGGCACATGCCACCACACCTAGCTAATTTTTGTATTTTTAGTACAGGCAGGGTTTCACCATGTTGGCCAGGCTGGTCTTGAACTCCTGACCTCAAGTGATCCACCACCCCCAGCCTCATTTAGTCATTTTTAAATGTGCAATTAAATTATTACTGACTATAGTACCTCTGTTGCACTATCAAATACTAGATCTTATTCATTCCTTCTGACTTTTATTTTTGGTGCCCATTAACCATCCCTGCTTCCCACGGCCTTTTTCAGCTTCTGGTAACCAGCCTTCTATTCTCTTTCTGCATGAGTTCTGTCATGAGTTTGCCCTAATTCCAATGATCAGTTTTACATACTTTTTTCCAATAATTTTTTAAAAAATAACGTACACTTCAACTCAATTTATGAGGCTAATGTGACGCTAATATTAAAACCATACAAGAATAATGTAAAAGGAGAAAAGTATATGATACATATACTCATGAATATATTTGCAAAAATCTTAAAATGCCGACAAATTAAATACCGCAATACATCACAACAACAACAAAAAAAAAATGGCAAAACTATTCTGTGGGATTAGATGCCAGGGCGATGATTACTGTGAGCCAGAACAGCAGGGATTGGGAGGATCACAACAGGGCTTTTGGAGTACTGGTAATGTTCTGTTTCCTGATCTGGGTGCTGATTACACTGGTACGTGTTTACTTTGTGGAAGTATATTTGGTCAAACATATCTGTGCACATTTCTGTACACGTAATTTTTTTTTTTTGAGACAGAGTCTTGCTCTGTCACCCAGGCTGGCATGCGGTGCATTTTTGTATTTTTAGTAGAGATGGAGTTTCACCATATTGACCAGGCTGGTCTCGAACTCCCTGCCTCGTATGATCTCTGCCTCAGCCTCCCAAAGTGCTGGAATTACAGGTGTCTTATATTTCAATTAAAAGTTTGCTTTGAAATAATACAATATAATATGATAAATTGATTGTAGGAATGCAAGGATGCACTGACATTAGAAAATCTGTAAATATTATCTACCATATTGTATGTTAAAAAGAAAATCCTTATGTTGGTAGTTGCAAGAGTTTGATAAAATTCCACATTAATTCATGATAGTAAGCAAACGAGGAACAGAAAGGAGTATCCTTAAACTCACAGTGTGGCACGGACAAAGTTCACCAAATATTCCACATGCTCCCCAGCGTTTCCCTTTCTCTTTTACAGTTAGTTAGATTGGGGCCAAGTGACTAGTTCTGTCCAGTAGACTATGAACTAGAGTGACATGTGTCACTTTTAGATGAAGGCAGTTGAGCCGATCTTCCTCCTCCATCCCTCTCTTCTCTTGCTCCAGTGACCTTGGAGGCTGTGTATTGCAGATGGCATAGATTAAAGATGGAGTAAGGATGCTTCACTCTCATCAGACTTTGTGTAAGCAAGAACTAAATCCTTACAGTGTTAAGCCTCTAAGATTTCAGAGGGTATGTGTTACAACAGTATAGCCTGTCTTACCCTAATATAAAGGGCATCTACCAAAAAACTGTAGTAGTTCTCATATTCAGTGGTAAGAAGTTAGCATCATTTTCTGTAAAATCAGCAGTAAGAACAAGGATGACTGCCATTTCTTCTTGTATTCAGCAGTACAGTAAAACAAGTAAGGATTGGAATGGAAGAAACAGCAGTTATAATTTGCAGATAAATTATTTACATGGTGGCCGGGTACAGTGGGTCACGCCTGTAATCCCAGCACTTTGGGAGGCTGAGGCGGGCGGATCACAAGGTCAGGAGTTCGAGACCAGCCTGGCCAACATGGTAAAATCCCGTGTCTACTAAAAATACAAAAAATATTAGCTGGGCATGGTGGCACATGCCTGTAATCCCAGCTACTCGGGAGGCTGAGGCAGGAGAATTGCTTGAACCTGGGAGGTGGAGGTTGCAGTGAGCTGAGTCACACCACTGCACTCCAGCCTGGGTGACAGAGCAAGACTCTGTCTCAAAAAAAAAAAAAAGATTATTTACATGGTAAACTTTCTATGTATAAATAAACAAGTTGCTTATAAGAAGTGTATATTTAAAATCAGTTACATTTCTGTCTGCCAACAACAAAAAAATTAGAAAACTTAATTTTCAAAAAGGTACCATTCACAATTTCATTAAAAAATATTAACATATGGTACCTTGGAATAAATTTAGGAAAAGAAACATAAAATTTTTTGGAGAAAAGTATTAAAGTTTACTGATAGTCCTTAAAGAAGGTTTTAATACTTGGAGAGTAATAAAAACCTCAATAACATAACTATATTACTTCTCCCTAATTTGATCTCTAAGAGTCAAAGAAATTCTGGTCAAAATCCCAGGAGGGTTTTAAAGGAATTCCTCAGGCTGATTCTTAAGTATGTGTAGAAGAGGAAGAGCAAAGAATGGCTAAGACCCCTTAAAGTAGAAGAATAAGGTGGAGACATTGACCTAGCAGATATCAAGACTTCCCAGTTTTAGTAATTCAGACAGAGGGGTATTGGTCAGGAACAGACACATTGTCTAACAGAACAGAAATTAGTCGTTTCTCATTAATGAAAACTGGACATGTGACATAGGAGATTTCACATTAATGTAAAAAGGGTGATTTTTCCAATAAATGGTGCTAGAGCAATTGTTTAATTGGGGGAAATAATATGTACTTAACCAGTTTTTGTAATAAGGCTTCAGTTGAGTTTTTTATTTTCTTAATTACATTTTTTAAATTTTTTATTAAATTTTTTTTTTTAGAGACAGAGTCTTGCTGTGCTGCCCAGGCTGGAATACCGTGGTTATTCACAGGCACAGTAATAGTGCCTACAGCCTCAAACTTCTGGGCGAAAGTGATCCTCCAGCTTCAGCCTCCTTAGGTAGCTTAACTATGGGCGCATGCCATTGTACTGGCCTGGTTAATTTTATGTCATTTAAAAATAATAAAGAACCTGCTTTAATGATACATTTTTTAAAAGTGAGCCCAAGAAAATGACAATTTAGGAAAAATATTTTCAACATGTATGAGAGACAGAATGTTTAGATCCTAATTTATGAAGAACTCTTAAAAATTAATAAGAAAAAAAGATGGACCATCATCATTTTGCTTTCCTGATTGATTTAATTGATATATATATATATTTTTTTTAAAATTTTAATTGATATTTTAAAACTTTTCCTCAGCCAGCAGCTATAGTGACATTGTATGGATTTATCAAAGGTAAAAGGCTTGTCTTTTGTACTTTAAGCATGTCCCAGGTAGATGTGGATTCAGGAATTGAAAACATGGAGGTTGATGAAAATGATCGAAGAGAAAAACGGAGCCTCAGTGATAAGGTTGGTAAGCGATGAAGCCCTTGGTACAGGTAATATAATAACACCATTTCATGTCTTGTATCTATTAGCGTGGGGCCACTCCAAATCAGGAAGTCTTTATTTTTATTCTTTTGAGGAAAAATGAATAACCTAGATTACCCTTATTCATGGAAATGTAACTCACTCCTTTGATCTGATGATATCCATCTGTTTCTGGTTCAGGGCCATGGTTTTATCAGTAAATTTAGTTTGTAATAGGAACTAATTTAGAGGTAATTCGAGTTCTCTCTGTTGATCTTTTGCTTTTAAACAAGTAGATCATCACATCTTTAGCAGTATTCTGAGGGAAATGACTGGGAATGAAGCAAGAATATGTAAAATCCAGTAGCAAGTGGAAAGTTTTTGAAAACATGAAGCCTTTATGTTTGATTACCACCTGAGCTTAGTGCTCTGTATTTAGGGTGTGTGTGTGTGTGTGTGTGTGTGTGTGTGTGTATAGATAGATAATTATGTCACTTTCTGTTCAGTAAATTATTAGGAATCCTTTAGCAACACATGTTAATGATTATTAGAAGTTGCATTGTAAACAAAAATAAAAATAAAAAAGACAAAGGAAAAAAATGAAGCACTGTAGCCTCGTAGTGGTGCAGTGCTTTATTTTGTACAGTTCTTTAATGTTTACAAAATTATATATGACATTTTATCTGTGATGGCATGTAATGAGAAATGTTCCAGTTTTGAAAAATTTCTGAAGGAAAATTGATTATGCACCTAGAATGTTAACCTGGTCTTGTGGAATTCAGAAAAGTAAATAAATAGGATATGTACATCTTCTGTCACATTTTTTTTCTTGGTGACTTTTGATAATGCCTTTGCTCTTTTTTTTTTTTTTTTGAGACAGGGTCTCACTCTGTCACCCAGGCTAGAGTGCAGTGGCATGATCTCGGCTCACTGCAACCTCCGCCTCCTGGGTTCAAGTGATGCCCCTGCCTCAGCCTCCCGAGTAGCTGAGATTACAGGCGCCCACCACCACACCCGGCTAATTTTTTTATTTTTGGTAGAGACCAGGTTTCATCATGTTGGTTGATCAGGGCTTGAACTCCTGACCTCAGGTGATCCACCTGCCTTGGCCTCCCAAAGTGCTGGGATTACACTTGTGAGCCACTGCACCTGGCCACCTTTGCTCTTTTATGCTCCCCATAGATTGTATTGTAAGCTCATGAGACTTAGATGTTATAATTTTGATGTCATAGTAACAGGCCTACTTTTCCCCTAATCAGTGGGTGAAAGGTTTCATGCATTTTAAAAATACCATCACTAATAATGAATTAAATCAGAATAACATATTTCTATTGAAGTACCTAACTCATACCTCTTATTTGAAATTAACCTGTAAGTCTTCTTCTTCACCAGGAGCCTTCCTCGGGCCCTGAAGTGTCTGAAGAGCAGGCCTTACAGCTGGTCTGTAAGATCTTTCGTGTCTCTTGGAAGGACCGGGACAGAGATGTCATCTTTCTTTCTTCTCTTTCTGCACAGTTTAAGCAGAACCCAAAAGAAGGTAGGAATCTAGCTCAGCAGTCTTACTGCAGAGTACTTAACAAGAAAATTAGACGTGAGATCTTTGTCCTCCCCCATTATCCACGTTCACTCCATCTTGCTCTTGGATTGTATTTTTGATGACAGGGAAACATCTTGATGAGGGCACAGCTGTTTGGCCACTTTTTTCCCTTTCCACTGATCTGATTGATAACTTATTTTTCACTTTATGATTTATACAAAGCTACATAAATAAGTTAATGGTCTCCATTTTCTCAGGGTTGGAATTTTTCCCTTTGTTGTAAGAAGGTGCTTACAGCATAACCTCCTTTTTTTTTTTTTTGATGAGACGGAGTCTCACTCTGTCACCAGGCTGAAATGCAGTGGCGCAGTCTCGGCTCACTGCAACCTCTGCCTCCTGTGTTCCAGCAGTTCTCCTGCCTCAGCTTCCCAAGTAACTGGGACTACAGGTGCATACTACCACACCCCGCTAATTTTTGTATTTTTAGTAGAGACGAGGTTTCACCATATTGGCCAGGATGGTCTCCCTCCCTTGATCTTGTGATCTGCCCGCCTCAGCCTCCCGAAGTGCTGGATTTACAGGCTAGAGCCACGGATCCCAGCCTTACCTTCTCTTATGAAGTAGAGATATACTGGGTGGTCTCCAGGGATCCTGAGAGATTTGTTCTGTATGACCCTACCTGCTTTAAGTGCCTGTGAAGCCATGTGTAGACAGTGGAATTGATCTGTTTGGTTAAATTGCTTAGCAAGATAGAACATAATGACATTTTGCTGTGTTTCCGGTGTTCTACTGCAAGAGGCCCCACTTGTAACAAAATAATAAAACTCTTAGCAAGGTATCAGCGTCATAGGGCATTATGATTTTTTTTTTTTTTACTGCAGTCATTTGGAATGCAGCAGAAGTATGGGAGTGGTTTTTTTTTACCTCTCACTGGAATATAACCTCCCTCATGGTAGGGATTTTTGTCTGTTTTACTCATGATATGTCCCCAATGCCTAGAAGGATATGTTGCACAAAATAGTCCCTCAATAGATACATTTTAAATGGATGAGTGAATATCAAGAAGATTGCCTTTCTCTTTTCTATAATGCCTGTCTTCTGGGGAGGGGAAAAAAGTCCTTTGTGTTTCTGTAGGGTAGATAAAACTGTTTCTGATCTTACTGGCATCTTCTTATTAACTCTGCTCATGGAGCAGAGCATACATCTTAAGACTCTGCTGCTTGTTATTCTTATCATAAATCTTAAGATTCCAAATCTGTCTTACACATGTAAGTGGTAATTTTAAATAACCAAATCAGATAAAATTTCCATGAGTTAAATTTTTTTTTAGTGATATTTAAAATGTATCTAAAGACCAACAGTAAATCAACTGGGAGCTGCAAAGAGGAAGAAGGAAGCTAGACAGCATTTGCTCCTGAAAGCCAGATGGTGACTAGATATTGGACCCTTTATAAAATGTTTTGAACCTTGGACTTAGTAGTTTTATTACTCTATATAAAACATATCTAGACTAAGAAATACTAACCCAGTTGTATTTATAGTATAATAAAGTAACTTCTGTGTTTGGGAGTAGCTTCTTTTTTTTTTTTTTTTTTTTTTGAGACAGGGTCTCACTCTGTTGCCCAGGCTGGAGTGCAGTGGCACGATCTCAGCTCACTGCAACCTCCACCTCCCGGGTTCAAGCAATTCTCCTGCCTCAGCATTCTAAGTAGCTGGGATTACAGGCATTCGCCACCACACCCAGCTAATTTTTGTATTTATAGTAGAGACGGGGTTTTACCGTGTTGATCAGGCTGGTCTTGCACTCCTAACCTTGTGATCCGCCTGCCTTGGTCTCCCAAAGTGCCGTGTTTACAGCCATGAGCCACCACGCCTGGCCTAGCTTCTTTTTACAGTTAATATACATTAGCGTTAACTCTCATTGACTGTACTACAATATTTTTTTCTTAATAAACTTTTAATTTTGGAATCGTTTCAGCTAATGCAAGGAGTTCCTGCATATACTTTACCCAGTTCCCCCGATGTTAATATCTTACATAAACATGGTACATTTGTCAAAACTAAGAAATTGTTACTAACTAAACACAAGGCTTTATTTAAGTTGCACTAGGTTTTCCACCAATCCTTTTTTTCCATTCCAGAATCCAAACCAGGATACTGCATTAAACCACTCGGGGTCAGTTTGGCTTATTTGAGGGCTGTGTACATGAAGAACTGTATATAACCTGTTCTTTACTCTTTATTCTCTTTCCAACAGTATTCTCCGATTTTAAGGACTTGATTGGTCAGATTTTAATGGAAGTGCTAATGATGTCCACTCAGACTAGAGATGAAAACCCATTTGCCAGTCTGACAGCCACCTCACAGCCAATTGCTGCAGCAGCACGGTCACCAGACAGAAATCTCATGCTAAACACTGGCTCCAATCCGGGAACAAGCCCCATGTTCTGCAACGTGGGTTCCTTTGGTGCCAGCTCTTTGTCTAGGTCAGTGCGGTTCTCTTTGCACATCTAACTGCTAGTAAAAGAGTCATGAAGTATACAGGTAAAGGGAACATTTGTTTACAGCGTCGATCTGTGTCATAGAGGGTATGGCATGTCTCGTATTTGGGGAGGTGGTTTTAGTCACTGAAAGTGGAACTCTCTTTTTCAGATCGTTATTTTTTGGCTCTCTGTGGTTAAGCCATGGGTAGATTAAATTTTAGAACCAGATGGCCGTGTGTACTACATCATTCTAGATGGCCGTGTGTACTACGTCATTCTCGATGGCCGTGTGTACTACGTCATTCTCGATGGCCGTGTGTACTACGTCATTCTCGATGGCCGTGTGTACTGTGTCATTCTCGATGGCCGTGTGTACTGCGTCATTCTAGATGGCCGTGTGGACTGCGTCATTCTAGATGGCCGTGTGTACTACGTCATTCTAGATGGCCGTGTGGACTGCGTCATTCTAGATGGCCGTGTGGACTACATCATTCTTTGAAAGGGGCCTTTATTGTCTTATAAGTGTAGCCTGTAGATCAACAGAGCAATTAGATTATAATTATTTAGATGTTTATCTGATCGATCTGTATACTTAAACTGAAATTATTCTATCCTTTAAAAGCTTGATGTTTTCTCTTTTAGTTAGTTATCTCAAATTTTTCTTTGATTTTTCTCTTCTTTCCTCCTTTTTCTCAACTCATTTAGCCTCTATGAAACTAGTCCGGCTCCCACTCCCAGTTTCTGGAGCTCTGTGCCCGTGATGGGCCCGTCTTTTGCCTCACCTTCCCGTGCAGCCAGCCAGTTGGCTGTGCCTTCCACTCCCCTCAGTCCTCACAGTGCAGCCTCTGGAACTGCTGCAGGAAGCCAGCCCTCATCCCCGCGGTATCGTCCCTACACTGTCACTCACCCGTGGGCACCCTCAGGCGTCTCCATTCTGTCAACCTCCCCAAGTGTACCTGCTCTCACCAGTAACCCCCAAGCAGTACCCACCAGCAGTTCCAGACCGAGGCCCAGCAGCACGGGTCCACCCCTACCACCCGCCTCACCCAGTGCCACGTACAGACGCCCCTCCTCCCTGAGGATCTCTCCTAGGTATTTATCCCGCAGGAGAATTGCATGTGTGTTTGCCGTGCAGGGAAAGGAGATTAACACGGTTTGGAAGAACTGCTGTGTGACTGACTCTGTTTAATTGCTGTTGTTTTGGGTTATTAACCTGTGTGGCTAACTAGTTCGGTAGGCACGTACCCTGAGATCATGCTGGAAAGTTTGGGTTGCTCTGTTGTGAGTCCCTTTCTTCCCTTTGAGAGTTGGGGGTCACAGGAACCCTTTTTGGCTTTTTGTCCTGTTGCCAGTGGTAATTGAAATGGAGTCAGATCAACAGTGTGTGGGAGCAAATCTGGGCCTGGTGTTTTTTACTTCTGGTGAGTGGGGTGGGTCGGTTCATGCCCTGACATGTTGAGATTTAGTTATGCATTAAGTTCAGTCTCTTAGAAGGAAGCAGTATCAGAATTCCACGAATCCAGTGGCCCCTTCTCTCAAATGTACCTATATGTGTTTCTATAATTTAGGTGAATTATGTTTCTGCATGTCAGTGTACAGAAGTTTTAGTGTAAGATTTATTTAAAAGGTCAGCATTTGCAAAAGTTTCTCTTCCTCTTGTTTTTTCTTTGTTCTCTGATGGCCTTTTTTGCTTTTGTTATGGTAGTATGTACGACAATCCTTTCTCCTTCCTCTTCCTCGCACTTTCTGGGGACAGTAGTGATGAAGAAGATGAAGAAGATGATGATGATGGTGATGATGAAGGTGGTGGTGGTGGTGGTGATGATTTTTCTTGTGTCCAGTTTGGGTCCAGGTATCAGAGGAATGGAGTCTTACCCCTGCATGTGCATAGATGCTTAGGAACTAACTTCTGTAAGCTCTAACAAGGGGTGTGCTTTGAATCCAGGCAGGATAGGGTCAAATGAGGTGGGCTTGAGAGTATATTGACATGTTCAGACCTTTTCATGAGATAAAGTAGCACATAGGAGAACTTCCTTCCTTCCTTCCTTCCTTCCTTCCTTCCTTCCTTCCTTCCTTCCTCCCCTCCCCTCCCCTCCCCTCCCCTCCCCTCTCCTCTTCTTTTTTCTTTTCCTTTTCTTTCTTTCTCTTTTTTTTTTTCTGACAGAGTTTCACTCTTGTTGCCCAGTCTGGAGTGCAGTGGCGCGATCTTCACTCACTGCAACCTCTGCTTCCTGGGTTCAAGCGATTCTCCTGCCTCAGCTTCCCAAGTAGCTGGATTACAGGTGCCTGCCACCTCACCCAGCTAATTTTTGTATTTTTAGTAGAGACAAGGTTATGCCATGTTGTCCAGGCTGGTCTTGAACTCCTGGCCTCAGGTGTTCCACCCTCCTAAGCCTCCCAAATTGCTCAGATTATAGGCGTGAGCCACCGCGCCTGGCCTGAGAATTTTCCTAGTTGTTGCCTGGCAAGTTTGGAGGAAAACTTATGTATAATCATTATTCAAAAGCATGAAAACAGATTAAAGATCAGTCACCAAGTTTATCCACCTTTAGATCTAAAATGAGAGACCCTTTATTTATCTGTTGCAAGAATGTTATTGTGAACTACCAGATGTGACAACTTGTACTCTCTGAGGCATGTTTTCTTAAGTACAGTTGCATGGATTGCTGCTATTTAGGAGTGGGAGAGGGGCTGGGATTTGGTGTGTGTCTGTATGTGTTCCCTTCTCTCCTCCCGACCCCCCGTTCACCCCCATCAAGTTAAGTCTGGGCAATCCATCAAAGAGCATCCAAGGTCATACTGTCTGGTATAATGGTGATTCTGCTTTCATGTCTAGCCTTAAATTTCTCTAAGCACTTCCTGGACCTCAGTGAAACCAGACCCCATTTGTTTAAAGAGCCTTTAAAATGACCGCAGAGGCTGAAACACAGTTCCGAATATTGCAGAATGTTTACCCCTGGAAACCAAGTGAAAAACACTATTTGCGTTTTGTAGGTGACTTTGAGCAAGGGAATATAATAGCACCTTCCTTCTAATCTTCTGACTCATTGTCTTACAATTTTGCTCTTAAATTGAAGTTTCCTCTGGACCGAGTTGGTATTTGTACCCAGCACTGTTCAAAAATACCTCCATGCTATAAATAGAGACTGCAGCAGAATTAGGTACACTTCATTCAATTCGATGGTGTTCAGAAGAATCATCAGAGAATATACAAAGAGACAGAAGAATGTTGATACAAGGTTGAATATTGGTTCAGGAAGGTTGATACTTGTATTATGTTGAACATTTTATCACGATTTCTCAAGTAAATTTCCCAGAGGTGAAAGTGTCTTTTTCATGTAGATAAAATCCTGTTGCATGATGATAGTAGTAAAGGAGGCATCCTTCCCAGGAATCAGTTTCCACAGGGTAAAAGTGCTTGTTACCTGTTTTACTGTAAATGATTTGTGGGAGAAAGTCTCTCTCCTTGGCTTTAGTTGTGACTTTCTCTAACAGCTATATCAGATTGTGTACTGCTTTTACTAATACCTCTCTTTCTGGACTTCTGACACCCTAACCTTGCCTCAGATCTAAATCCTCTACCTGCTAGGAGGAATAAAATTTACCGAGTGTATAAAAATAGCTGCAAATACACATGGAGCGTTGTGCACCAGATACAGGGTCAGCGCTGTGCGACGTCAGCTCCTTTACTCCTCGCTGTAGCCTGCTATGAGGAAGTGGAGGGGAGTGGGGACGGACAAGAGGGTCAGAGCCACAGAACTGCATTCAGACTCGAGCATCCTGAATCCAGGCTCAGGTTCTTCACCACCACACCATGCTGCCACCCGCTTTTCTATTTTTGTCCAAATAGGTCTTGTTTGCTTGTGCCTTACTACTGATTTTGCTGCCGAGAGTCTGTGCATGTACTCGGTTCCTTCAGCAAGGAAGTGCCAGCATTTCGCTCCCTAATTACAAAATGCCATCTCAGTCAGTTGATATGTCCCTTGTTGGCTGTTACAGTGAACTGTGATCATCCAGATTTTGGCAGTTTATAGGTTCTTAGTTGATATGAAAAAAAGAATGCCACAGAATGGGTAAAAATACGTAACCATTTAAACATATAGAAGAACTGAGGGTTCTTCTAAGTAGGGTCAGAGCCAAGAAGAGCTAGCAAAAAATCTTGTTACTTTTTTTTTTGAGGCGGAGTCTTGCTTTGTCACCCAAGCTGGAATGCAGTGGAGTGATCTTGGCTCACTGCAACCTCCACCTCCCAGGTTCAAGCAAATTTCATTCCTCAGCCTCCTAAGTAGCTGGGATTACAGCCGCACGCCACCACACCCAGCTAATTTTTGTATTTTTAGTAGAGATGGGGTTTCACCATGTTGGCCAGGATGGTCTCAAACTCCTGACCTCAGGTAATCTACCCACCTCGGCCTCTCAAAGTCTCAAACTACTGACCTCAGGTGTTCTGCCCACCTCGGCCTCCCAAAGTGCTGGGATTACGGGCGTGAGCCACTGCGTCCAGCCAAAACCTTATAGTAGTCAGCAGAGAAATAGTATTTTCCTTCCCGCTTTCTAATTGATCTTCCCAAAAATTTGTTTACTCTGAAGTAAGCAATTTTAACACCCTCTTCTTACCTGGTAAGACTAATATCATAGAAGAAAGAATCATCAGGGGTTGGATCACTCTCTCCATCTGCTGGCCCAGCGGAGTTGATGTCTATTTATCTATTTATAGGGGTGATAATAAGGATTAATTTTAAAAAGGTAAAACAGTGCGCCTGTAGTCCCAGCTACTCAGGAGACTGAAGCGGGAGAATTGCTGGAACCCAGGAGGTGGAGATTGCAGTGAGCCGATGTTGTGCCACTGCACTCCAGCCTGGTACTTGGCGACAGAGCAAGACTCTGTCTCAAAAAAAAAAAAAAAAAAGGTAAAACATTCCTTCTGTAATGTTTTGCAGACTTTTGAGAAAAGAACTGTATGAGTTCTAAGGAACTGCTTTTTGCAGGAGTGGCAAAAGTGACTGAAGTGAGAATTACCAGGTGTGAAAAGATAACTGTTAGATGCTGGGCTTAATGCATGGGTGATGGAATACTCTGTACAGCAGACCTCCGTAACAGGAATTTGCCTGTGTAACAAACCTTCACATGTACTCCAAACCCGAAATAAAAGTAAATAAAAATAAATCAATAAGTCAACAAATAAAAGCTGGAAGTTGATCTGGAAAAAAAAAAGTATCCTGTGATAAAGATACCAGAGAGGTTATTCTGAGGAAAATGCTTCTGATTGTTTCCTTGGAAGCTGCTGACTAGAAAGAAATTTGGTGGTTTTGTGTTTGTTTTGTAACAAACAGAGTGAAACCCTCACTCTGTCTCTCTCTCTCTAGTGAAACTCCGTCTGTCTCTCACACACACACACACACACACACACACACACACACATACACACACGAAACCTTCCACCATGTGTATCCCTAAAATCCTCCAGTGATTTCCCCTCTCACACAGAGTAAAATCCAAAGCCTCTTATCATGGTCTACAAGGCCCTACATCTCATGTACACTCTACATACTACACACACACACACACACACACACACACACACCCCATATACTACACACACGCACCCCACATCAAGCATACATGCACACACATGCCCCATTCTAACTTAATCTCCCTCTACTCTTCCCCTAGCTCATACACTGGGCTGCTATTCTTTGCACATAATAGTCCCTCCTGCCTTAGGCCTTTGTACTTGTTTCTCCCCTTCGGACCACTCTCCCCACCAGATAGCTGTGTGGCTGTCTCCCTCACTCTCCTAATCTCTTTCAGAGGGTGGTCCCTGACCTCATTGTATCACATTATATAGAACACACATACACTATGTCAGGCACGGTGGCTCACGCCTGTAATCCCAGCACTTTGGGAGGCCAAGGCAGGCAGATCATGAGGTCCAGAGATCGAGACCATCCTGACCAACATGGTGAAACCCCATCTCTACTAAAAACACAAAAATTAGCTGGGTGTGGTGGCGCACGCCTGTAGTCCCAGTTACTCTGGAGGCTGAGGCAGGAGAATCACTTGAATCTGGGGGGCAGAGGTTGCAGTGAACTGAGATCGCACCCCTGCACTCCAGCCTGAGAGAGATGTCATCTCAAAAAAACAAACCAAAACCCACACATATGCATGCTGTCCCTCATCATCTGTCTGGTTCCATGCACTATCCCAGGACCTACAGCAGTGCCTAGAACACAGAAGGCCCCTTAGCAGCATTTATTCAATGAATTTATAGTGCTTAAACATGCACAACTCTGACGTTGCCTTGCTATAAGAAAATGCAAGGCCAGCCACGATGGCTAACACCTGTAATCCCAGCAGTTTGGGAGGCCGAGGTAGGTGGATCACCTGAGGTCAGGATTTCAAGACCAGCCTGGCCAACATGGCAAAACCCCATCTCTACTAAAAATATAAAAGTTAGCCAGGTGTTGTGGCATATACCTATAATCCCAGCTACTAGAGAGGCTGAGGCAGGAGAATCACTTGAACCCAGGAGGTGGAGGTTGCAGTAAGCCAAGATCGCACTACTGCACTCCAGCCTGGGCGACAGAGCAAGACTCTGTCTCAAAACAAACAAACGAACAAACAAACAAAAAAATGAAAATGTAGATTCTGAAGTCTGCATTTGAGAAATCAGTAAATGGGAGGGTGATTATAGAAGAAACTAGAAACAGAGTCCCTTTAAGGGCAAGTTGTATTGGTGCATTTAAAATGGGATTCAGCCTGCACAGATCTGATGCACGTGTAATTCCCAGGGACATTTCAGCGTGGCTTCAGAAGGATGCAGCTCTGTTTCCATTATGTGAAGTAATTACGTGGTTACATTGGACTGCTAATGTAGTTATCAAAAAATGGTTTGCATATTTTCCTAGCGGGAGGTATAATTTTTTAGATGCTCTTAGGACTTAAATACGACATATTTCCAAGAATTTAGGGTGTCACAGTTGTAAAAGCATCATGAATTTTGTAACAGCTTTCTGAGGGAGAATATTAAATACTGTTTTAAACATTTAGAAATATATATATAAATATAAATATATATATATATATATATATATATATATATAAAATTTAGACAGAGTCTCACTCTGCCTCCTAGGCTGGAGTGCAGTGGCATGATCTCAGCTCACTGCAACTTTCATCTCCCAAGATTCAAGCAAATCTCATTCCTCAGCCTCCCAAGTAGCTGGCATTACAGGTGTGCGCCACCACACCTGGCTAATTTTTATGTTTTTATTAGAGACGAGATTTCACCACATTGGCCAGGCTGGTCTCAAACTCCTGACCTCAAGTGATCCACCCACCTCAGCCTCCCAAAGTGTAGAAATATTTCTCCATAGCATAAATGTATGCATGCAAACTATATACCGCTTCCTCCTAAAGTATCGCACTCAAAATTTGAATCTACCTCTTTCAGTTTAAATCTAAAAGTTCTTGTAAATCAGTTTTTGACCATTGACACTTATGCTTGTATTAGTGAAACTGGCTACTTTTCTTACTTGTGAGCATGGTTTACTCTGGCACCTTTAGGATTGATGTTAAAATTTTGAAACATACTGACAAATACTGAGATTGATGCCACATTTCCTGATTGGTTAAAGTTTTGTTTCACTTTTCCTCCCTCTCCTCTTCAGAGTCAGCTTGTTTGGTGCCTGGCTGGTGATCACCATGTTAGTCCATTTGCATTGCCATACAGACAGGGCAATTTATAACGAAAAGAGGTTTAATTGGCTCACGGTACCTCAGGCTGTCCAAGAAGCATGACCTCAGCATCTGCTTCTTGTGAGGGCCTCAGAAAGCTTCCAGTCATAGCAAGAAGTGAAAGGATAGCAGGTAGGTCACATGAGGAGAGCAGGAGCAACAGAGAGGAGGAGGATGTCCCAGACAACCAGATCCCATGTGAACTGAGCGAAAATTCACTCATCACCAAGGGGATGGTGCTAAGCCAATTGTGAGGGATCTGTGCCTCCATGATCCAGTCACCTCCCACTAGGCCCCCACTCCAACACTGGGGATTACATTTCAACATGAGATTTGGAGGGGACAAACATCAAGTGACAATGAGGGTATAAAATTTAAGTTAAAATGAAGTGGGATGTATTGGTAGGAATGGAAGTAATTTCAGTGGCATTTGCATGAGCCAGTGCCGTCCAGGCATGCTGAGTTCACATGCACGCTCACATGCTGGGTGTGGGTGCCGCATCAGACTGAGGCCTGGCAGCTGGCAAGAGCCTATTGACATTAAACATAAGATGCTTTTTGCCTGACGCGGTGGCTCACGCTTGAAATCCCCGCACTTTGGGAGGCTGAGGCAAGGTGGATCACGAGGTCAGGAGATCTAGACCATCCTGGCCAACATGGTGAAACACCATCTCTACTAAAATTACAGAAGTTAGCAAGGCATGCTGGCATGTGCCTGTAGTCCGAGCTACTCAGAAGACTAAGGCAGGAGAATCCCTTGAACCTGGGAGGTGGAGGTTGCAGTGAGCTGAGATCACGCCACTGCACTCCAGCCTGGGTGACAGAGCGAGACTCCATCTCAAAAAAAATAAAAAATTTTATAAAAAGATGCTTTTCTTCCCAGAAATGTAAAGATGTGAGAAAAATTGGCTTATTATCAAGAAATAGAGTTTCAGATTTTTATTTTAAACATGAGGCAGAACTGTTTTCATTGTCATCTGCAAGAGCTGCTCATGAGAAAATTACCCTCAATTGTGTGTAGGTACAAACCCGTTTTAGGAAAGTTCATCCTTACAAAGTGCAATGAATATAGTCACGGAGTCATGAATGTCAGAGGCAGAGGAGAGATCACAGGTAGCTTGAAACTAACTAAAATTGCTACAAGCAAAGATAGATGTATGTTTTTTCCCTTTCGCGGGGTTCCCTGCACTTCTCCCACTGGTTGATGGCTTTTTGCGTTTGTCCTTGTACATGTTTTTCCTGTGCTTTATTACAATACTCACTTTTCAGTTATCAAGCCAATCAGAAGATAGCAGATCCTGCCGTTAATTAATAAAGTATACCAAAAAATTAGCTGCTATAAAGACACAGTAATTGGCCAGACACTGTGGCTCATGCCTGTAATCCCAGCACTTTGGGAGGCTGAGGCGGGTGGGCCACTTGGAGGCAGATGGATCACTTGAAGTCAGGAATTCCAAACCATCCTGGCCAACGTGGTAAAATACCATCTCTATCAAAAATACAAAAATTAGCTGCACATGGTGGTGAGCGCCTGTAGTCACAGCTGCTTGGGAGGCTGAGGCAGGAGAATCGCTTGAATCCAGGAGGTGGAGGTTGCACTCAGTGGAGATTGCACCACTGCTCTCCAGCATGGGTGACAAAGCGAGACTCCATCTCAAAAAAAAAAAAAAAAAAAAAAAGACACGGTAATTAATTACCTTTGTTTTTTTGTTTTTGTTTTTGTTTTTTTGAGACAGAGTCTTGCTCTGTTGCCAGGCTGGAGTGCAGTGGTGTAATCTCGGCTCACTGCAACCTCTGCCTCCCAGGTTTAAGTGATTCTTCTTCCTCTGCCTCCTGAGTAGCTGGGATTACAAGCACACACCACCATGCCTGGCTAATTTTTCTATTTTTAGTAGGGACAGGGTTTTACCATGTTGGTCAGGCTGATCTTGAACACCTGACCTCGTGATCCACCCGCCTCAGCCTCCCAAAGTGCTGGGATTACAGGTGTGAGCCACCACACCTGGCCTGCCTTTGTTTTTTAAGGGATCCCACGCTGACCTGCCCAACCTTGTCATGACTCTGGTGAGGTGCTTTGTGGGTGGCTTCGTTATGCTCAGTCGGCAGGGAGTTGGCTGCCTTGTGCCTTCTCAGTCTCATTGCCTCCCTTCCCTTCCACCTGTCAGACCTATTTTATAGGTGGCTGGAGTTCAAATTGACTAGATTCTGGGCTGAATGCCTTGGATTTCAAAGTGGCATTGTTTTCACCTTCTTACTGAAATACTTTAATATCATACTTTCTTTTTTTTTTTTGATGCCAGGCTGGTGTTGAACTCCTGACCTCAAGTGATGTGCCCACCTTGGCCTCCCAGAAGTGCTGGGATTACAGGCATGAGCCACTGTGCCCAGCTAATATCATAGTTGCTCTGTTGCCCAGGCTGGAGTGCAATGGTGCGATCTCAGCTCACTGAAGCCTCTACCTCCCAGGTTCAAGAGATTCTCCTGCCTCAGCCTCCGGAGCATCTGGGATTATAGGCACATGCTACCATGCCCAGCTAATTTTTTTGCATTTATAATAGAGATGGGGTTTTACCGTATTGGCCAGGCTGGTCTCGAATTCCTGTACCTCAAGTGATACACCCACATCAGCCTCCCAAAGTGCTGGGATTATAGACATGAGCCACCGTGCCTGGCCAATATTCCAAGGTCAATTGTCTATATTTTTCCAAAATTCTAAAGACAGTTATGTGCATACAGTTATGTGTCCCTTAACGAAGTGGATACATTCTGAGAAATGCGTTGTTAGGCAGGTTGGTCATTGTGTGGACATCATAAAGTAGACTTACACAAAGCTAGATGGTACGGCCTACTATGCACCTAAGCTATGTGGTATGTAGCCTGTTCTCTCAGGCTAAGAACCTGCACAGCATGTTAGTGTACTGAACACTGGGCAATTAGAACATATGGTAAGTATTTGTATATTTAGACATATCTAAATATGGAAAAGATATGGTAAAAATGTGGCATTGTAACCTTTTGGGACCGTTATGGTATATGTGGTCCATCATAGACTTAAACTTTGTTATGTGGCTCATGTGTTCCAAACATGTTCCAAAATTAGTTACGCATATCTTGTCTTTCTGTAAAACATGTCAATTCCTCTTGGTCCCGTTAGTTTTTAGACATTAATTATGTGTTCTGGGTTGAAGTAGAGATGTGTCTCCCGATATTCCCATACTTTTTTCTTTTTTGTTTTTTTTGAGACAGCGTCTCTCTCTGTCGCCCAGGCAGGAGTGCAGTGGCATGATCTCGGATCACTGCAACAGCTTCCTCCAGGTTCAAGTGATTCCTGTCCCTCAGCCTTCTAAGTAGCTGGGATTATAGATGTGTGCCACCACACCCAACTAATTTTTGTAGTGTTAGTAGAAACAGGGTTTCGCCATGTTGGTCAGGCAGGTCTTCCATTCCTGGCCTCAAGTGATCCACCTGCCTTGGCCTACCAAAGTGCTGGATTACAGACGTGAGCCACCATACCTGGCCATATTCCCATTCTTTATCATCTCTATGTAGTTGTTTTTGCTAAGTTTATGTTTTCTTATTTCCTTCATTTCAGTACTCCGTTTTCCTTTGTTGTAATTAATCCCTTTGTATCTTTTATGTATATCAAATCAGTTTGTGAGTTAAACACCAGATTTGTTATGTGGCCTGTTAAATTTGAGGAAATTTAACCCTTGCGATTCTGTTTGGTTTTTGTTTCAGAGGATAGTTATTACTAACGTCACAGTACTTCACATCGTATGCTGCTTATATTTCACAAAGCACCTCCACGTTACTTCATTGAAGCCCCACTGCAGAAGAGAGAGAGGTTCTAGGTTCAGGTGACAAGTAAACAATGGGGTTGAGACTAGCACCCACGTCTGGTTACTCCTAGTATAATATTTTTGTTTTGTTGTTTACTATACTGCTTTGCCTTTTTCACTCATAGTTTTGGAGTTGTTTATGTTAGTAGCAAATACGTTCATGTCTCCTCCTAACTGGACAGTTTTCTTAAGCTCTGGTTCTCTTGCCAAATGCTAGATGAGGGCTTTTGAGATCTACAGTAGAAGTCACAAAGATGAGGGCTATTTCGTTAGTCCTTTATAACTCCTAAACAGTTTGATTACAGCAGCAGCATGGTGTCTGGCTTTAACCCACAGGTCTCTGAGTGATGCCATTCTTTTTGGTTAAATTGCCTGTGATGTCTCTTCCAGTGCTTAACACTTGGTAGCAGTTCTTAGTGCTTCTGGTTTTATAAGTTGCCATCTGCAGGAAGATAAAGCCCCCTTCTTAGGTCCCTAAAATGTTACCAGAAGTTGCTCTTGTTGGATTTGGAGCAGATGAGACAAGCAGTCAGGGTGAATCTTGGCCGCATGGGTATTTGTGCTTTGTTATGTGTGCAGGGATCCTAACAGGCTTTCTGCTGCAGAAACGCAAACTCTGCCAAAAATAACCGAGAGATGAGAGTCATAATTTCTTTGTATCTTCTCCAAAGTTTGGGAGCCTCTGGTGGAGCAAGTAATTGGGATTCCTACAGTGACCATTTCACCATTGAAACCTGCAAAGAGACAGATATGCTGAACTACCTCATCGAGTGTTTCGACCGAGTTGGAATAGAGGAAAAAAAAGCACCAAAGGTAATGTGAAATGGATTCACTTAAAAATTTAAAAAGCCTAGTTATTGTTTGATTATCGCCACCCCTGGAGCATTCATTTCTTTATTCAATAAGTAAAGTCATGATTGAGCATTTGCCACATGCCAGGCACAGTACTGGGAGCTTAGCATGTGTCAGTGAACAAAACAGAGATCCCCGCCCTCATGGAACTCACATTCTAGTGGAGATGGGGCCGAGATGTGAACCTAGGTGGCCTGGCTTCAGAGTCTTCTCTTGACCACACTGTAGCTGCGTACCACCAATGACTCACTTGGCCCTGATAATTCTGCTGGTTTGTTATAATGAGCGACATCATGGAGCCTCTGTAGATTGCCAAGGACTGTGCCAGGTCTACATTGGCTCGTATCCACACAGTTGCTCTGTTAGTGCAGCAAAGCCCGGTATATGATAGGCATTCTTTTTCCATTGTATGAATAAGGAAATGACCCTCAGAGAGACTAAGTACTTGCCCAGAGACACATAAATAATAAGTTGCAAGGCTGGGCTTAAACTCAGTAAGCTACCCTTTTCCCATCACTTCTTTGGACTGGCTTCATTGTTTTCTCACTTTATTCCTATTTCACTTTCTGATTGTAGTTTTACATTGGAAACTGATCTGGCTGTCCGCTATTTAGTTTCATATGTGTAAAGGGCCCTCTTTGGGCTTTGTTGTACTTATCCTTAGCAGAAGCAAAATGAGTGGGCATGTCTCCAAAGTTTTTTGGTTTTTGTTTTTTGAGATGGAGTCTTACTCTTGTCGCCAGGCTGGAGTGCAGTGGTACTATCTCTGCTCACTGCAGCCTCCCCCTCCTGGGCTCCAGCAATTCTCCTGCCTCAGCCTCCTGAGTAGCTGGGATTACAGGCACCTCCCACCACACCCAGCTAATTTTTGTATTTTTTTTAGTAGAGATGGGGTTTCACCATGTTGGCCAGGCTGGTCTCAAACTCCTGACCTCAAGTGATCCTCTCGCCTTAGCCTCCCAAAGTACTGGAATTACAGGTGTGAGCCACCGTGCCTGACCTCCAAGGTTCTTAAGTGTGAGTTTGGTCACCTTAAACTTATGCTTCTTTCTTCTCTGACATCAATTTGTGCAGAGGCAGTACACTTGGAAGGCATAGTTACTGTAGCTCATTCACTAAGAATAAAGGAAGAAGAAAGCACGCTGTGTACTGATGGTCCATCTCTTTTCTCTCTTGTTTTTACAGCATGGAATTGTATTGTTTGTTTCCTGTTGGCCTCACTTCTACCTTTCCTTTTCAGATGTGCAGCCAGCCAGCAGTCAGCCAGCTTCTGAGCAACATCCGCTCACAGTGCATATCCCATACCGCTTTAGTACTACAAGGCTCCCTGACACAGCCCAGGTATGAAGTATGAAGGCCCATGACACGCTTGACGTTAGCAGGCTGAAGGCCCTAGTCAGCAGTGGGCATCAGGCTTCCCGGCCATTCTTGCACCACCTTGGATAACTCCCCTCCTCACCTGTAAAATGAAGGTCCTTTTCCTTCCCTAAAATACTGTGAAAATAAAACACTCCTTTCTTCCTCATTTTCTAAAGTAGTGCAAAGCATATTTTAAAAAGAAATTTGTTATGTCTGAAGAATTCTGCCTGCTTTTTGAAATAGACCCTGTTGAAATATGTGGACAAGCAAGGCAGAAAATTAGTAACTGACTGCATAGCACCTGCCTAAAGTTGGTGGAGGTATTCGATAAAATGTGTGGAGCATCACCTTCCATGTATAACATGGTCAGTTTCTGTTATTGAGTAATAAAGAAGAGTAATGGAATGGATAGCTTAGGAATCCAACCAAAGTGCTACCTTATTTGCTTCTGAGAATACCATAAAGGTTACATATTTTTGTTTTTGTTTTTTTGAGACAGAGTCTCACTCTGTTGCCTAGGCTGAATTGTAGTGGCATGATCTCAGTTTACTGTAACCTCCGCCTCCCAGGTTCAAGTGATTCTCTTTCCTCAGCCTCCCAAGTAGCTGGGACTACAGGCGTGTGCCACCATGCCCAGCTAATTTTTTTTTGTGTGTGTGTTTTTAGTAGAAACGGGGTTTCATCGTGTTAACCAGGATGGTCTCCATCTCCTCATCTCTTGATCTGTGAGCCTTGGCCTCCCAAAGTGCTGGTATTACAACCATGAGCCACCACACCTGGCCTCTTTTGGTCTTTAAAATTCTTTTTCTTTGCCTCTCAGTCTTCTAAAGGTTGCAGGGTTTTTTTTTTTTTTTTAAAAGTATGTGTATTTCATTTCTTTTATATAAGAAATATCTAAAGGAAAAAGTTTACATCTAAAAGTTCAGGCCGGGCGTGGTGACTCACACCTGTAATCTCAGCACTTTGGGAGGCTGAGGCTGATGGATCACCTGAGGTCAGGAGTTTGAGACTGGCCTGGCCAACATGGCGAAATCCCATCTCTACTAAAAACAGAAAAAGCTTATCCTGGCCTCGTGGCCTGCACCTGTAATCCTGGCTACTTGGACACTGAGGCCAGAGACTCACTTGAACCAGGGAGCTGGAGGTTGCAGGAAGCCAAGATCATGCCACTGCACTTTAGCCTAAGTGACAGAGCAGGGATCCATCTCAAAAAAAAAAATTATAAAAATAATAGTAATAATAATAAAAATTTACAGGCCAGGCTCATGCTTGTAATCCTGGCACTTTGGAGGGCCAAGGCGGATGGATTGCCTGAGCTCAGGACTTCAAGACCAGCCTGGGCAACACAGTGAAACCCTGTCTCTACTAAAAATAGAAAAAATTAGCTGGGCATGGTGGATGCACCTGTAATCCCAACTACTGGGGAGGTTGGGGCACGAGAATCACTTGAACCCGGGAGGTGGAGGTTGCAGGGAGCCCAGATGACTCTACTTCACTCCAGCCTGGGCAACAGAGCGAGACTGTCTCAAAAAAGAAGAAGAAGAAGAAATTAATATAAAAGCTCACAAACATAATGTTACATTTATTTATGCTAGCTGTTCTTATATAATTTTCTATGTCATAACCATATGTTTTTGAAACTTTTCAAAAACAAGGAAAATTATATACAGATACCAAAACTTTTAAAAAATCCCATGATTAAAATTAATGACTTTTTAAAAGTCCTCAGCCACTACCAATCTTTTTTTCCCCCAATTTGGATGAGGCATAAAAAAGTAAAAGAAATATATAATGTGGCCGGGCATGGTGGCTCACGCCTATAATCCCAGCACTTTGGGAGGCCGAGGCAGGTGGATCACCTGAGGTCAGGAGTTCAAGACCAGCCTGACCAATGTGGTGAAACCTCATCTCTACTAAAAACGCAAAAATTAGCTGGGCCTGGTGGTGGGCACCTCTAATTCCAGCTACTCAAGAGGCTGAGGCAGGAGAATTGCTTGAACCCGGGAGGCATTGCAGTGAGCCAAGATCATGCCATTGCACTCCAGCCTGGGCGAGAGTGAGATTCCATCTCAAAAAAAAAAAAAAAGAAACATATAATGCTTTTTTTTTTTTTTTTTAAGAGATAGGATCTCACTCTATTGCGTAGGCTGGAGTGCTCACTATAACCTCAGACTCCTCCTGGGTTCAAGCAGTTCTCCTGCCTTGGCCTCCCAAGTAGCTAGGACTCCAGGCACCCACAATCTTGGCCAGTTAATATTTTCATTTTTTGTAGAGACGGAGTCTTACTGCATTGCCCAGCCTGGTCTTCAACTTCTGGCCTCAAGTGATCCTCCTACCTCAGCCTCCCAAAGTGCTGGGATTGCAGTGTGAGCCACCGTGCCTGGCCGTGCTTCCTTTATTCAGTGCTTCATTTTTAAAGGGCTCTATGTGGGAAAAGATTAAGTCTTTGAAACTTCCCATAGTATCTCATTAAAAAGACTAAAAAGTGATTACTGTTGGTAAGAAGGGTTAGCTTTTGCCTGAAACTATCTTGCAGAATGTTTGGGAGATGTCAAGTTTGACTTTTGACCTGGCAGTTGTTGCTGACATGACATTTCACGTGATTGTGTAGTGAGTTGACTTCATCACCGTCCCTAATGTTCATGGATCCACAGGTCCTTGCAGCAGCCGTCCTTCCTAGTGCCGTATATGCTGTGTAGGAATCTCCCATATGGCTTCATTCAGGAACTGGTGAGAACCACTCACCAGGATGAAGAAGTGTTCAAGCAGGTACGGTCGTATGAGTTTGCTCTTGCAAATTTTAGCCTGAGAGCCTCTATGCCAAGGCTCATTTCTGAATACACCATATATCGAAAACTTCTGCCTGAATTCAAACATCCATGTGTCAGTTGCTTAGAGACGAGGCCAACCCAAGATTCTTTTGAAGAAATCGCATTGACAGCTGCATTGTTCAAATCATGTGTCCGTTTCAAATCAGTCAAACATCTATCTTTTAAACAAGGTCTACGCTAAGTACGTTGGGCAATAAGAAAAAAATATATACGGCCCTGTTCCTGATTTCAAGGAGCTTTTAAAACAAGAATACCCAGAGACAGCATAAGGCACGATGTGCATTTGCCAGATAAATAGTATCAAAAATTCATTCTCTGAGTTTGTAAGATTAATAACTTAACCATATTAGCTCACTGGCAGCCTGCATGCCATATAGAATATTTGTCTTCTTCCCACTAAACTAGGAAAGATGGCTCATATCTTACTAATTATTTCATTGGGTATTTGTATATTGTTTTGGTATCTTACTGTGTAAAGCCAAGTGAAAATGCAGATATGTAGTGCTTAAAAATAAAGCTGCATACATAGTATTGAAGGTTTCTTCCAAGGTGAAACTCGGTCATTAACATTGCTGTTTTAAGGACCTGTTTGGGAAAGTAAGCTCTTTGCCTTAGCAGCTTTCACACAAGTTTTTTTTTTCCCTGATGAAAGGGTTTTTATCACATTTTCTTACAGTTTGCTGTATCCTCACTTCCTTTTTTGTGACTACAGGGAATAACAGAGGCAGTAGCTATAATTGGTATGATTCCTTTCACTCTGTTTTATACCTAAGATTATTTATAACTGTTAATTTTAAAACCTTTGAATTCTTGGGAATTGTGTTTTCATTAGTCTTCAAAATATTTGTAAAAGAAGCAGCCAGGATTCAAGAATAAAAATTCCAGCTGGTGTTATGTACTCTGTCTGGAATTCACTGTTTATCTTAAATGATGATGTTATTGACTTATGGAAATATTAATGGAAACATAGTGAGCTTTTCTTCTCTAGAAGGATAAGTGAACTCAGGAAAATAAATCACTGTCTTGGAAAGTTTAAGAGATGCACTACGTTAGAGATGTAACGGGCAGTAATTAGAATACTTTTCCTATTCAAGAAGACATTACTTGAGGAATCGAGTAGTTCTCACTATGTAAAATCAGCCCAGTGAACATCTGTAAGGGGTATATCGAGCCTACTTTATTCATAAACAAGCCTACACAAGAGGTTATGAAATGACCTCTGAGTGTTTTCTCTTTGTTTTTTCCCCGTCACCAGCTTTGGATAGAGAAGCCCTGCATTTTTAAAATTTAGGTGAAATTCATATAACATCAAATCTCTTTTTTTTTTTTTTTTGAGACCAAGTTTCACTCTTGTTGCCCAGGCTAGAGTGCAATGGCGTGGTCTTGGCTCACTGCAACCTCCGCCTCCTGGGTTCAAGTGATTCTCATGCTTCAGCCTCCGAGTAGCTGGGATTACAGGCACCTGCCACCATGCCCAGCTAATTTTTTATATTTTTAGTCGAAACAGGGTTTTACCAGGTTGGCCAGGCTCATCTCGAATTGCTGATGTCAGGTGATGTGCCCACCTCAGCCTCCCAAAGTGCTGGGATTGCAGGCATGAGCCACCACGCCCGACCTCAAACCATCATTTTGAAGTATACAATTCAGCAACATTTACTACATTCACAGTGTTATACGACCACCACAGACCTATTTATTTATTTATTTAGAGGCGGAGTCTCCTTCTGTTGCCCAGGCTGGAGTGCAGTGGCTCAGTTTCGGCTTGCTGCAACCTCTGCCTCCTGGCGATTCTCCCACCTCAGCCTCCCGAGTACCTGGGGTTACAGGTGCACAACACCATGCCCAGCTAATTTTGCATTTTTAGTAGAGACAGGGTTTTGTCATGTTGGCCAGGCTGGTCTTGAACTCCTGGCCCCAAGTGATCCATCCACCTCAGCCCCCCAAAGAGCCGGGATTACAAGTATGAGCCACAGCACCTGGCCCAGATCTGTTTATTTTTAATCCCAGAATTCTGCTGCCTTTTCAGCCACTCAGTGTTGACTCCTCATTGTCTTTTCTTATGTGCTACCATGTTTTTTATCTAGAGAGGAATGATAACTGGGATGGAGCTGTTGAACTGAAAAACAGCATTTTACCTTTTTATCTTAAAAGAGTGGCAAATGTGAATTATTAAATCTTTGACTGAAATTTCTACCTCCTTTTAATGTTTGAGAGATGTTCACAGATAAATAAATAAATAAATTACAGCTAGAATTTAAGACTGGAGGTTGACAGTATTTCAAAATCAGTGCTGGGAGGTATTCATTTGAAAACTGAAGAATTTATTTAAAATATATAGGTCAGGCCAGGCATGGTGGCTCACGGCTATAATCCTATCATTTTGGGAAGCCGAGGCAGGCGGATCTCCTGAGCTCAGGAGTTCGAGACCAGGCAGGGCAACATGGCGAAACCCCATCTCTACTCAAAATACAAAAAATTAGCCAGGCATAGTGGTGCATGCCTGTAGTCCCAGAGAACTACGGGCTGAGGCAGGAGAATCTCTTGAACCTAGGAGGCGGAGGCTGCATTGAGTCAAGATCATGCCACTGCACTCCATCCTGGGTGATAGAGCAAGACTGTCTGAAAAAAAGAAAAAGGAAAAGATTATGCTCAGTCATATTTTGCCTATTATAAATGCCGCCCTAATTGCACCAAAGGATACCTATATAAGAAAGTGTAATTACATTTTACTTGTGGCATTCCTGAAAAACATATTTGGAGATTTTTCGGGATGACCAATTATGAAGTTTATTTTTGGTGATTCTGGAACCTCTGTTAGTCTTTTCTTCTTGATTACAATTTTGACATTCCCCAAGGCCACACCTGAGTGTAACTTCTCCATTTTTATCTGGCTCACAAGGGTGAGTGACTTCTACCCTGATTGTTTGAATTGCAAACACCATAGAATGGGTCAGGCGCAGTGGCTCACGCCTGTAATCCCAGCACTTTGGGAGGCTGAGGCGGGCAGATCACAAAGTCAGGAGTTCAAGACCAGCCAGGCTGACATAGTGGAACCTTGTCTCTTCTGAAAATACAAAAAATTAGCCGGACGTGCTGGCGGACACCTGCAAGTGCAGCTACTCAGGAGGCTGAGGCAGGAGAATCACTTGAACCTGGGAGGCGGAGGTTACAGTGAGCTGAGATCATGCCATTGCACTCCAGCCCAGGTGACAGAGTGAGACTCCATCTCCAATAAAAAACAAAACAAAACAAAGCAGAATGATCTCCTCCAGAGCTGTGTTGATATCTCAAAACACTCCATGGACGCTTTGTCATCCAGGGCCCTTTTTTTTTATACTGTGCTCTTTAAATTATTAAAGTGCTCAGTATCATAGGATGAAATTAGTAGGAAAGGGAACTTTTCACATTTTCTAGTGGCTACCTGGTATACTCCTGTTACAACTCGTTGGCATTCAAATTGTCAGCTGTTGTTTACAACATTTTCTATTAAATGTTATTAGCCTTAAATCCCAACCAACTCCCTAAATGTGTTGATCAGTGAGTACATCGTGAAATTTGAAGGTGAGCTAGGCTGAGTAAATTTTGCATGGTGTTACTCTGTGTCAATCATAAATGTATAAAAGCAGATTTGAGTTCCTTTAAGTGCCACTAGCAGGTTAATGTATTGATTATACTATACGTGGGGGTAAGGCTTTCTAACTAAAGCTTTCTTTTTCAGTTTCAACATTCACCCATTAGCTCTTTGCTCTAAATTAAGTTTAATGTGGTAGTAATATTCATTGTTGGCCTGTTTATCTCATTTTCCTCCAAATAAACAGGGAAAGGCTTTTAAAAAATATTGATAGAGGGCTGGGTACCAGCACTTGGGAAGGCAAGGCAGGCGGATCACAAGGTCAGGAGTTTGAGACCAGTGTGGTCAACGTGGTGCAACCTAGTCTCTACTAAAAATACAAAAATTAGCCGGCGTGGTGACGAATGCCTGTAGTCCCAGCTACTCGTGAGGCTGAAGCAGGAGGCTGAGGCAGGAGAATCACTTGAACCCGGAGGTGGAGGTTGCAGTGAGCTGAGACCTCGCCATTGCACTCCAGCCTGGGCAACGGAATGAGACTCCGTCTCAAAAAAAAAATTGATAGATGTCAGGAAATACTGGAACGCTTACTTGAATTTTTTTTAACAGTTTATAGATGCTTGGTAATCAAGAACATACTGGTTGCCAGGATGTGCAGAATTTAGTTGAAGAGAGCGAGGACCCCTGGAGAGTCCTTTAGCAGGCTTCTAATTTATGGGTTTTGTTGAATTATGGGGCGTCCTGTCAGGATGTCAGAGTTCATCAAAATCTTCTTCTGGAGAATTCAGCTGGATTACCATATGGTTGGCCTTGAAAGAACAGGTCAACACTCTGGTGGAATTCTAGATTTTTATATGCAAAAAAGCATTTCCCTGGGGAAGGAATGAAATTGCCTGGACTTTCAGTTCTAGCACCTTATTTGTCATGCTTCCCATTCTTAGATTCTCTTAAACTTATATTTCTGATTTTGTTTTTTTTCTTATAGATATTTATCCCCATTTTACAAGGCCTGGCTCTTGCTGCCAAAGAGTGCTCCCTCGATAGTGACTACTTTAAATACCCCCTCATGGTAAAGCTTTGTTCTTTTTTCTTTAACTCATTTAATCGATGTTTTTCTTTCAGATTATTTTGACACACACTTTTCTTTCAGGTTCATGATCAACCTTGTTTTCAAATTTAAAACATGAAATCACTGTGTTGGCCATGCCGAGCGTTTGGTGTGCAGTGAGATGCATCAGTGAAGACAGTTAGCAGCCTGGTATTTATTCACCTATCCAAGTTGTAGACAGGAGTTAGTGATGCACTCATTACCGTGTACTTTACCATACTGTACGGCTTATGAAAAAGATAACTATTGTGGCATCCTTTTGATTCTCTTAGCAATGAACATACCATACTTTGGATGAAATTCTGTTATTTTTAAAAAAAAACAAAAATGGCTGGGTACAGTGGCTCACGCCTGTAATCCCAACACTTTGGGAGACCAAGGCAGGCGGATCACGAGGTCAGGAGTCCAAGACCAGCCCAGCCAACATAGTGAGTGAAACCCCGTCTCAACTAAAAATACAAAAATTGGCCAGGCATGGTGGTGCACACCGGTAGTCCCAGCTATTTGAGAGGCTGAGGCAAGAGAATCGCTTGAACTCGGCAAGTAGAGGTTGTGGTGAGCCAAGATAGCGCAACCGCACTCCAGCCTGGACAACAGAGCAAGACTCTGTCTCATACACACACACAAAAACAACTATTAAAAATGTAAATTAAAAGGCCGGGCGCGGTGGCTCACGCCTGTAATCCCAGCACTTTGGGAGGCCGAGGCGGGCGGATCACGAGGTCAAGAGATTGAGACTATCCTGGTCAACATGGTGAAACCCCGTCTTTACTAAAAATACAAAAAAATTAGCTGGGCATGGTGGCGCGTGCCTGTAGTCCCAGCTACTCGGGAGGCTGAGGCAGGAGAATTGCTTGAACCCGGGCGGCGGAGGTTGCGGTGAGCCGAGGTCGCGCAACTGCTCTCCAACCTGGCGCCTGGTGACGGAGTGAGACTCCGTCTCAAAAAAAAAAAATGTAAATTAAAAAGGCAAAGTTGTACATACTAAGAGAACTAATACAATTTTATCTTTATGTGTTTACTTTGTGCAGAAAATCTCAGGGTAACTCTCTTGTTCACCTTCCTGTTTCCTAAAACCATACACTTTGTCTGCAGGCTTTAGGTGGGAAGCAAAAATCTGCTTAGCTCTTTAAGGCACTAGAGCAAGTATACATTGTGGACAGAAGTTTCAGCTAGATTCCCATGGGGGACTTGACTGTTGGGAAAACGCTGAAACTAGAATGAAAATTAGAAGCCCTTTTCTTTTCTGAATCTGCTTATTTGAAATTTTGGGAGAAAAATATTTTGAAGTATTACTGAATATTTTTTGTTGCAGAAATATAAAGGAAAAAATGTCAAAATGAAATCAGTTTATATGTGTATAAAGTAAGTCTTACATAAATTGAGACCATGATTAAGTTGTTTTTCTTACTGTATTTGTTTCTTTTACTCATTCCACTGATTGGATTCCATGAATTTATTACTGAGTATCTGTTCTGTGCTAGACCTGGAGATTCAGAAGCTAGGAAGACAAGGTCCCTCTCCTCAAGGCTACTGCAAAAATAAGAGCCACAGCACAACAGTTGAACAGATACTATGATAAATGCTAAAACAGCTGTACACAAGGCGTGCGTTTATCTATTTAAAAAATTCAAACCTATCATGACACTAAAGGGCTACAAGAATGCTGGGAAATTAGAAGCTGAAACCAGAATTCCTACTTTAAAAAATAATTTTGAGTGGATTTACGCCAGAGCTCTTTCCATTGTACATGTTACCAGGGCTCCTGATAAAATTCTTTGAACCTTATGTATTGTTCTGCCTGTGACAGATAAAAGGAAGTGAAATAATCTGATTGTCTGAGTTCAGTGATGAAATATTTTAGTGAACACTAATTATCACAGTATTATATAAATGTTCCTTCATGGGATTGTTGGCTTTTGGGTTTTGTGTGAATTAGCTTGATGTTTCAGTGAGGAGCTTTTAGCACCTGATACCAACAAAATGTCCTTTTGGTCCAAAGACAGAGGCCTCCATTGTGGTAGACAGTGATTTCATTTTGTGCCGTTATTGATGCTTGTATAATAACGAGGTTGCAGTGAGTGAGAGGGTGCAATAATGAGAGTCAGGGAGAGGAAGACTGTGGAAGCTAAACTCAGAAATAATCGTGATCATTCGCTAGGTCAGTGGATCTTGCTGTGCCATACCTTCAAATCAGCTGGGGATCTTTAAAGGGGCTTATGCCTGGCTCCCCGCCCTAGACATTGCGATTGAATTCACCAGGGGTGTGGCATAACCACTGGCGTTTCCAAAGGCTTCCCAAGCGAAAAACTTTTTTGTAAGAAACATAGATAGATACAGTGCACAAAATTAGATCTGGAAAACTGTTGCTCAGAATATCAGTAGAGGTTATCTTTGAGGGTAAAGTTTGAGTAATTTTTAGTTTCATTTTATATTTCTGTTTTCAGGTTTTTCACATTGCATGTGTATTCATTTATTAATCAGAAAAAGTAGTAAAACTACTGCCGTTTCAGTGGGAATGCATGTGTGCCATTGTAGAGGGAATACATTTATAGCAGCAGTTAAAGCTGTTTCTTCATGCTGCAAATGACAGTTTCAGATGAAATGTATTTAAATAACTTTGATCTTATTTCTAGGCACTAGGTGAGCTCTGTGAAACCAAGTTTGGGAAGACACACCCTGTGTGCAATTTGGTAAGCACTCACCTGATGGGCTTGCACGTTTTCAGTGAATATATCGTAACCCAGAAGGCATTCCTCCAGTGAGATGACCTGGAAAACTTCTCTTGAAGGACATTTAGGTGTAGGCGGAGGTAACGCGTCTGGAAGGCTCTCAACTGTTACATTGTTGTTAGACACGTTATTTCCTGTATTACAGTTGTTCGTTTCTATGATTTTTTTTCCCTTTTGTTTTTTCTAAGACAGAATCTCGCTCTGTCACCCAGGCTGGATGGAGTGTAGTGCTGGGATTTCAGCACACGGCAGCCTCCACTCCTGGGTTCAAGTGAGTCTCGTGCCTCAGCCTCCCAAGTAGCTGAGAATACAGGTGCATACTACCATGCCAGGCTAATTTATTTTGTATTTTTAGTAGAGATGGGGTTTCATCATGTTGGCCAGGCTGGTCTCGAACTACTGACCTCAGGTGATCCACCTGCCTCAGCCTCCCAAAGTGCTGGGATTACAGGTGTGAACCACCGCACTGGGCCTGATTTTTTTTCCTTTATAAGTATTGTACAACGAAACTAACAAGTCCTATGGAAAAGTTATTCAAGTCCTTTGGTAGTATAAGTAAGAAGAGTTCATTTGAACTTCATCAAATAATATCTTGAAACATAAAAACTTCTTTTTTTTCTTTTGAGACAGAGTCTTGCTCTGTCACCCAGACTGGAGTGCATTGGTACAGTCTTGGCTCACTGCAACCTCTGCCTCCCTGGTTCAAGCGATGATCTTGCCTCAGCCTCCCCAGTAGCTGGGATTACAGCTATATGCCACCACACCTGGCTAATCTTTGTATTTTTAGTGAGATTGGCTTTCTCCATGTTGGCCAGGGTGGTCTCAGACTCCTGACCTCAGGTGACCCACCCCCACCCGTACTGGCCTGCCAAAGTGCTGGGATTACAGGCGTGAGCCACCGTGCCTGGCCGAAACATGAAAGTTTTAATAATATCTTGTGAAAATACAGACGAGCTGGAGGGTTTTCATTGCATTTTTCCCTCACCAGCCTGCTGAGCGGCTTGACTGGCCTCTTCCGTCTTCTGCCTAGGTTGCTTCTTTGCCGTTGTGGTTGCCGAAATCCTTAAGCCCCGGCTGTGGGCGGGAGCTGCAGAGACTCTCTTACTTGGGGGCTTTCTTTAGCTTCTCAGTCTTTGCAGAAGATGATGTAAGTATAGTGGCTATTTGTACTTTGCTGCTCTTTTATTCAGATTCTTTCCCAAATGGACATTATATGTTGATTGCATTTTTCCTTCTCTTTCCAGATTAAAGTGGTCGAAAAATATTTCTCAGGGCCTGCCATTACCCTGGAAAACACTCGCGTGGTTAGCCAGTCATTGCAGCATTACTTAGAACTTGGAAGGGTAAGTGTTCAGAAAACAAATCCAGAGGAAGTATGAAAGATGAGCTCCAGAGAGGGAGCTCCTATTTTGTAGACTGGACGATGCCCGGTACACAAATGGATAACAAAAGCCAATGTGATCTTATATAAAAAAGATAAACCCTAAGTAAGTAACGTGTGTCTTGAATAACAGTTGTAACAACAGCAGTGTGCTGCCTTTGTGTGTAGCACCTCTGGGAGCTGGTCCTAAGCTTAGCGGCCCTGCTCCTCCTCCGGCTAGCGGCCCTGCTCTTCCTCCAGCTAGCGGCCCTACTCCTCCTCCAGCTAGCGGCCCTGCTCTTCCTCCGGCTAGCGGCCCTGCTCCTCCTCCGGCTAGCGGCCCTGCTCCTCCTCCAGCTAGCGGCCCTGCTCCTCCTCCAGCTAGCGGCCCTGCTCCTCCTCCAGCTAGCGGCCCTACTCCTCCTCCAGCTAGCGGCCCTGCTCCTCCTCCAGCTAGCGGCCCTACTCCTCCTCCAGCTAGTGGCCCTACTCCTCCTCCAGCTAGTGGCCCTGCTCCTCCTCCAGCTAGTGGCCCTACTCCTCCTCCAGCTAGTGGCCCTGCTCCTCCTCCAGCTGGCCCTTAGCCATTTACACTGTGGGGGTGGGCAAGAGCTGTTAGTTTGCACACACCCCTGACTGACTTGCTTATCTAAATGCAGATTAA